>BRZM01000746.1:0-66674 GCA_033238685.1 Lates japonicus | reverse complement strand
TACATTTTTCAGTTGCTTATATTTTGTCAGCGGGGCTGTTGCAAAAGTTGAAGCCTGGCACAGATACAACTGGAAATAAATATGTGGTGCTTCATGTGATGCCAAGATTAAAGTCTCTCTGAACACTGATTTAAATGTATCATGTTGAAATGAAAACGCATCCACCAGTAAGGAGGTGAAATAGAAACCTTAGGTAATTGTAATGCAAAGAATCAAGTATACAAGACATGAAAAAACATATTTCCAGATCAAGATACTACTACCTGTATATCAGGCACAATTGTGTGGCCATATAGGGCAAAAGGCCTGTCACAGACTGTTTTGTCCAGCTAGAAACATGGCAGTGAAACATGAGACTCTACTGGAAGACCTGCTCCCTATATGAGCATAAATTCAAAGATTCAGACATGGCTCATTTATGTAGAGTAGGTAGTGTTTTGTATTTGGTCATAAACACATATAACTCAGGTAAGGAGTAGGTAAGGAATGAAATGACTTTGTCAAGTAGTGAACAACATGGAGTTGATGTATTAATTAATTGGAATTATCAGCAGGTATTAAACTGAGAGTTCCTGCTGAGGCAATACATACCACAGCAGACTTCCTGCCACACACACACACACACACACACACACATTGTATACACAATAATAAACTGATAGAAAAACACAAACAAATAGACACACACGATCAGGTTTAACAAAAGCATCAAAATTATTTTACCAACAACGACCTCTCCTCTCCTTCCTTCCACCGATACCCTCTTCCTCCTCTTGTCATCTCTTCCTCTCTCCTACACCTCGCCTGGGACTTGTATTTGTCTCCTTTTCCTTTCTGTTGCGTACTGTATTTCCCTCCTGCTGTTTTCCCTCCTTTTGATATTCTCCACTAAGTTTGTCTCTGTGATAACACATGCAGAAACAATGTGCTGACTCCTCTCTGTTCCTCTTTGTTTTGGAAAATAGCAAACTTAGCGGTCATTCCTCCATACTGTCTTGAACACCCCCACCAGCTGAAATATTTTCCTCTGTGAAGAATGGCAAAAAATGTCGCCCATTTTTTCTGATATGGCAAGGAAAGGCGGTGTTTACCTTCATCCAGGCTACAGTATGAACAGTTCAGGTTCTCCATAGAGATGAACTGTAAAATTTAAGTGATCCTGGCCATTCATCTGGTACATTATTCATCAGCTATCTGCAGGTGTTTTAAGTGTTGGTCCGTCAACAACAAGTAGTAGCTATTTCATTGATTGGCTATAAGGCTCCCGATGCAACAGGCACCTGTTATGAATTATCTGTGCTGAGACTCACTCATGCCCTGTTCCGTTAACTTCTGATCCCGTGGAGCAAGAAAATATATTTTACAAGCCTGTTAGTTAAGCTCCCATGAGTTCCATGGCATGTCAGTTTTTGTTGATCACCCTGGGTGATTTGCCAATCTGTGACAATCTCTGAAAAGCAAGTGCAGGCAAGCTTCCTCTGAGTGAGCAGATGGTGGGCTACACCACAGCATTAAATGTAGACATCAGGGCCACGGCACAGAAACCACAATAATGCAAGTTTTACATACAATGGTACACATGACTTTGGTCCCATTTCTGCGGCTCTCATGAGGTCAGGTGGGCTGCCCTTGTAGGCAACAAACACATTCTCTCTCAGCCTTTCCTTCGCCCGCTCGCCGTGACCTTTAAAACTTGTTTTGGCTGTGATTATTCTACTCTTTCTACCTTGTATCACGCACCTTTTGTAAACTGTTAGGCTGCCGACAGATAAGTGCATCAGCGTGTGTGTGTCACTCTGCCAGTGCAAAGGGAACAGTATCCAGCCAACAAAACAAGTTCAGCACCAATGTTAAATATAAGTCAAGATGATGAACTTGGGTTTACTATTTGAGCCCACATGACTTGGATATCACTGCAGTGACAAAGCTCCCAAGTCCACTGTACATTTTCATGGCACAAAATATGATACCCTAGATTTATTAATAATCATGACAGTTTTAATTAAATTATAATATTTCAGTCTATTTATGTTGTAAATAGTACTCTTTGTTTCAGTCAAACTCAGATGATTTCAGTTAAAAGGAATAGGATAGACATGTCTCATCTCACATTGAGATATAGTGGTATCCATCATCTGTTTCACATTGGAAAGCAAACAAGTCTATTTCGAGATGTTGAACTGCTCCTTTAAAAGAGATTTAGTGTTTCCCAACACAAATAGGTAATAAAATTATTATTTATTTTTTATGTTTACCTTCAAATAAACATGAACAATAGACAGCTAGAGAAATAAGAAGAAGGATAGAAGTGTGTGTGTGTGTATGCGTGTGTGTGTGGTATTCCATTTACATCAACAGTGCCAACTGCCCTCTGAGACAAGGCTACTATCGTCCCCCCCTACACACACACACAGTTACTGGTCTCAGCAGTGACCCACGAACTGAATACATCATCTGCCTTTAGCTGTGATGAATCTACACCATATGATACGTCCCTGCTTTTTATACTGGAGGTCTGAATCAGTTTGTCACTCTTTTCCTCTGTCCCCATCTGTCCCTATTTGCCTCTTTTGGCCTGTCTTCTTGCCATCTATTTCTCTAGATAATTGTTCTTTATATGTGTCTCTATTCTTCTGTTATGACTTCTGTTACTCTGAGTGACAGTATGCTAAAGGCACGGTCATGATGACCTTCTTCTTGCAGTCCATGCTTATCTGGCACCGTGTAACCCCTCACAGCTCATCTTCCTTTCTACAGATGTCATTTCCTGTGCAGCGTTGTATTTCTGCTGGCTGTCTGTTGCATCACACACATGGTATATTTGAACCATGCGTGTGTCCCCTGGCCACTTTTTACATAAATATTTTGGGAAGTGCTTCCCCCTACTCATACAGTGGAAAACACAGCAGAAACACAACGCTGTTAACTAAAAGCTGAACTAAACCTCCTCTCATCTGAATGACCAAAAAAAAAACCAGACATCCATGTGAAAGACTCCCAGCAGAGACGTAACCTAAGGCTCCTTAGGTCGGATGACCAGTGCTGGTAAAAGGCCAGCAGCTTTCTGTCTGTCAGTCTGTCTGTCTGTCTCTCATTTCCTGACCAGGGGAAACAATGACCACAAAACTAAGCCTTCAAGTCGACCTAGACAGGACACACACACACACTCTGGGAGGTGAGACAAAGGCAGACTGTAACGTGATGCTTTTTTTTCCCCCAAGCTAGCTGGTGAAGTCATCTGGAACATACAACACACACATACACATACTGTACACACACACACTTGCATATACACAGGGACAGGTGTGTTCGTCTGAATACCAGCTGGACTCGGTTGTTTACCTTTACCACACCGCGGTTGTTGACAGCGGATGTTTGCTGACCTAAACATGCACTGGACAGATACACACACTTTGACGAATAAACAAGTCTATTATAAATAAAGTGTGTGTAACTGTACAGTTGCGTCCATATGAGCTTAGTTCCTGTTCAGTGTTTCCCCCGTGTCAGCGGCTCTTTTAATTTTAGCTGCAGTCTCGAAATGAGTCTTTTCCTCACTGTAAGAAGGCGACAACAACGTTATGATGCCATGATTTCCTCATGGCATCATAACCAGTTATAAACAAAAGGAGCGATAACAAGTCTATATGGTGGGTCAGACAGCAGTCTAATCATAAAAAAACCAAATGAGGGGATTTTCTGTTGGAAGAGTGGTTTGGCTTTCCGGCTTTTTCTCTAAAAACACTGTGAATAGTGAAAAAGACCTTTGTCAGCTTCCCAAGTTGATTGTTCTGCCTGACTTAAAACCCAAAGATATTCAATTTGTGATTTGACAGAAGAGAGAAAAGAAGCAAATCCTCACATTTGAAAAGCTGAAACCGTCAAACAGTTGATCAGTTAGCCTGTTAGATTTAAGTTGATCAGGTAGTTAATCGATCAGAAAAAGGATTTCAGCTCTGCTTAAACCAAAGTCCAACTGAAAGGCACTATGGGGCTGTTTTCTAATGTATGCTGATTCAGATCAGTGGTTTTAATATTCCACAGTCTTAAGTAAGGGAAGTATTATCTGTAGACCTGGAGTGGTTTCTAAGTTAGAGTTAGACCGGCAACCTTGCAAAATCTGGGCTGTAATAACAAAGTCAAGGTGAACCTGCTGATCTGCTGATTAGGGAATGTGCTAGAGGAAAGACATAACCCAAGGCCAGGGGCGGAGCTGGCCCCGTGGTAATAATAAAAGACCAAGTTTCCTGCCAGGGAGCAGTTAACAAACCAGGTTACTGCTGGGTTTAGGTGGGGAGTTTAATTTAAGTCCTCTGCACAGTCAACATCATCTTTTCATTTCTCTTAAGTTGAAAATGAGGAAAATGACAGAATCATTGTGACCTTTGCTCTCCCCTTCTCTCTCTCTCTCACACATGTATACACACTGCCCTCGATTTTACATGGTGTATTAGCTTAGAGCTACACCTGCACACACTCGCATGTCCCACCTGGGCACGGCGGACTCGTGGTCCTGGGCTGACGGACAGCTGCTGGGAGCACACAGGCCAGTTTTCGGTAACAGTTCCGCGTTGCTGTGGTAACCCGTTAAAACCACTCCCTGGGTCTGCTGCTGCTGCCGACTCATGTTTCTCCTCCTTCTCTTCTTCTTCTTCTTCCTCCTGCTTTACTCTCAGCTGATATCCAAACACCGACAGACAGGCGCTCTACTCGACCACCTGTGGATCTGTCTGTAGTGGATCTATCTGCCTGTGCTTTCCATCGCTGGGCTGTTATGTCGCCGACTCATTCTGACATCAGACTCTCCTTCTTCCTTCCCTCCGTCTCCCTCTTGTTCTCTCCTTTCTCTACAACTTGTCTGTGTGTGTCAGAGAGGCAGGACAGGGGCCGGATCACAGATACAGCACTGCACAGGGATTGGCTGAAACCGCAGGGCAAAGTTTGATAGGTGAGGGCGCCCCCTACTGCTAGTGAAGTGCAATGACTGATGACTTTAGAAAAGAGTTTCCATAAACTCAGATCAGATGCCATCATTTGCAGTATATTTTATTAGAATTCATTTCTCCATAAGCTGCTACATGCACAGCATTCAGTATTTTATTTGTTGTTTTGGCTCTGTGCGTATTAGATTAGAAAATGAGGAAATATTATGAAGTTAAAAGTGTTTGAGGGAGTTCACATCCTTATTAGGTGAAACATGGAGGAATCCTCGTCCTGTTTACACTCTGACACTCTCTCAGATTTTGGGTTATCTTCCTCATGCACATGCAGCCAAAACAAACACTGAAGTTTTTAAGGCCAAACAGCAGATGAGTCCTTGACTGTCTCAAGTCAGTCATCCAAATGATGGTGCAGTTCTCTGGCCGAAGACCAAACCACAGGCAAAAAAATCCAACAAAATAAGCAAGAACGGACTCTAACAGCGTTTCTGCTCATCTACGGCTTCTACTCATCCTAGACTTCTGTCACTGACGAGGAATCAAAAAGTGAATGTGACAATATTACTTTTTTTGTTATGATTAATTTTACTCGCCTAAAATTGAACAACTATAAAAAACAGCTCCTACACTCTTCACTATGAGTCTTTCCCCTCATGTTTCTTTGACTCTTATGTGGTATGTGGTGTTCTAATTGTCGGCTGTTTTTTCAGAAACCAATTCTACATTATTCCTTCCTCTCAGCTAGGATTTACTGTTTAATGCTAATCAACCCCAACCCCCCACCAGGATCATTACTATATCTATATACAGTAATATTCCTTTACACTGTAGGTAAACTTCTGGAGGGAATGATGTGATAATTGCAGTGTGGAGAATATTTCATTAAACATTTTGATATTTCAAGTTTAAATGCACTGGCAGTAAAATGTGCTTAATCATCCAGATAACAACAGACTTACAGCAGTGAATGTTACGGTCATGAACTGAAACACTAATATACATCAGAACATTTGTATATTTATCATTTTAATTTGGAAACTAAAATTCTTATGACAATTTAATGTTAAAATATTGAGTCGATGGCACCTGACTGTGAAGCAACTACCATATCAGCATCAACACAAGTGGGTCAAGGAGAGGAGTCAAAACAACATGTAGACAACACAAGATTAAAAAGCATTACACACACACATACACACACACACACCAGCGCTCAAGCACACAGATTTCTTTCATTCACGTTCTCCTTACCTGAGATGAAGGTAGTAGGTGAGTCTGGAGACCATTGTATCCGTCTGTCTTTCACAGAGCATGACGCTGTGGCCATGTGCTGCAAGATGATGGTAAACACTCACACACTGTGGCAAGCGGATTAACCGGAGAGGTCAATCAGATTTTTCTGCTCCTCCATCTGCCCCTCCCTACCTCTGATCCCGTCATCCCACCTTCCCCTCCTCTCGTCCTTCACCACTACCCTAGACCTCTATCCTCCTCCATTTTTTTTTACCTCTCTGTTCATCACTGCTTTGCTGTATTCCCATCATGGCCTCCTCCTGCTGACCACCTTTACGCCTTGTAGCAGAAGTCACACAATATGGCAGCTTGTTCTGGTGTGTGTGCTAAAAGTAAGGAATAGAGGACAGCAGAGCAGTGGCCTGGGAGACAGTTGATAGTAGATCTGTAAAAATATAAATAAACAGTGAGCTCTGCCAAATTTAGAATATCATAAAACAAATTATTCATATTGGAAAAATGTTATTTCAATAATAATACAGCTTTACTTTACTAATGTATTGCACATTCTTCTCAGCCTCTCACCCCACCTGCTGCTAATCAGATTAAACGACTGCTGTCTGAACTGTTCTGACCAACAACATACAGTCAATCAGCATTTTATATCCTCACCTACAAATAAACACTTCTCGTATTGAGCACAAACTATTTTACACCCACAGCCCTTATTAAAGCATTAATATATCTCAAGTGCACAAACCGCTTAAATTAACATAACATGGTAACCACATCTTCAACTATTTCTGCCAAAAAAAACTATTTCAATTTTACACAAAAACTAACAAATTATGCCTCAGCAGTAATCCAATCATCTTCTAAATGTAAGAGTAGCCTTATGTCAAAATTAAGAACAGACAGCTCAGCACCACACGTTTGATCCTGAAGCTCAACTCAAATTACATTTTTTAAAAACAAATCCAGTCTATAATTCATCTACAGCAAAGACAAGATATCTTAGAAGTGAAATGGTGTTTGATTTTTTATTAGTATCACCTCAAGAGTGAGAGAGTCAGAAAACGTTTAACACTCCAGTACAAACAGTATTTAGGAAGAGAATTTAAGGAGAGGTGGCAACGTTAGAAAAAGCAGCCACTCAAGATTGGTGACTGCCATTCCAGCCATAATAATCATATTCATTTGAGGTGAAAACAAATCCTGTAAAACATATCTTCAAACAGAAAAACAACTGTTCAGCCACATTATTAACAAACACTTGTTAATAAGAATTATAAGTAACTAATTCTTTTAAAGGAAATTAACAATACATCTCTACAATATTATTACCTTCACAACATAAGCAGAAAACACAAAGGGTGTAACTCTTCGAATGATCAGTACTGCAGAGAAAATGTGCTGTTAAACCTGGAAGCTCGCTCTTTTTTCTGCCATCTGCAACACACAATGACTTTATTAAACAGGTCAGTCTCTCTTAAAAGATGATGTATGATACTGGGTTTATTTGTCTACATAGTGATAGGGTTAGTGAACGGGATTTCTTACCTTTTTTCTTCACGTTTACATCTTCACTGGGCCCCTCAAGCCTCGAAACATCTTTGAGTACATGTCTTTCTGTTTGTCCAAGCTGTCTTTATAGCACCTAGAAAATTCCAATGATTTACATGCAGCTTGTTAGATTGTGGCTAAAGCTTTTCCATTTTAGACAAAAGCATTAGATATACCACACACTCAGAATACGTAAAGATCAGAGCCCCTATATCAAAGACAAATCTATACATTAAAGTATACGTCTAATTATGTGTCATTCTATTAGTAATATGTAGCTTTGTATGCACTGAACATGAAACCTATTAAAATGAGAAATCGGGTTCTACATATATGACTGCAAACAAAAGCACTAGATCAGACTGGCCTGACAATGGTATTCATTCTGAATCGTGTAATGAATGTTGATCTTACATTGCCACTTTCCTCAGGAGGTTGTTAATGTCACTGTCAAAGGGCCTCTTCGCTTGAGCGGTTATGAGGCAATCCTGGGCGCTCTCGTACTCATGCAGCTCCAGGTACGCCTAACAGAGGTGACATCAGTCTAAATAATCAGCACTCATCCTTATTTACAGTATGCGCATACACGGAGGAGAAGGCTGCCCCCGAAATGCAGTTACATCTAAAACCAAATGAAATTAAAGCTAACAGGTGGCTGATAGAAATTATGAACAGAAGCAGATTCAGAATATGACATTTCAGTCTGAGGAGGATCAGTGTGTGAGCTGCCTTAATTAAAAGTTTTGTTGTCATTGGCAATTTTTCATTCATCATAACAAACATGATGAAATGAAAAATACCCTGCGGCCAGTGTCAAAGAAAAATGCAGAATCTTGAGCACTTCAGAGCCTCTGAGGATTTTTATCCAAAGGTTTGGAAAACAAACAAAAGCCCCGACCAACCTGTCCGCAGCGAAACAGAGCCTTTGTGTTGCCTGAGTCTATCTCCAAGGCTTTGTTGCCATATTTGAGGGCTTTGCGCGGGTTGTCTAGACGGAGCTCAGTGAGAGAAAGGTTCAGATAGAGAGGAAGCAGGGCTTTCTTGATCCTCTCTTTCTCTGCGTCGCTCTGTGTTCCCCTGCTCCCCAGCAGCATCATCGCCTGTTTGCCAAGCAGAGAAGCCAACACAAAACACATTCATCTCCAACAGTACACAGAACAAGAACAGAAGCATGATACCTTGTTAGCTAGTAAAATGGAAGGTAATCAAAGATAAAAGGAATAAATTGTTGTTTTTTTTATCATCTTTAACACACATCAAGATTTACCTGTTTATAGCGATCTTTGGCGTTGTCATAGCGGCTTTGGTTGAAGCAGCGGTTGCCAAAACTGCGCAGTGTGTTGACAACTTCAAGAAGTGTGGAAAGAGGAACGGTGTTCTGCTCCTCCTGAAGACAGCCAAGATGTAAAGCGATGTGAAGTAACAGTACAAATAGAAATACATCAAAGGCAGTTTGATTTGCAGTCTAACTTATTTTGGCCATTACAAATGCACTGCAGTATAAAAAATATCATGGATTATGGGCTATTAAGCATGTGTTAAAACAGATACAGTTCAAGGTGCGACTTGTTTCTGGAGGCAAAGAAAGCAAGATTCCTTAGTTTTCAATTGGGAAAAACCCTATCTTAGTGCTCTCGGACTGTGACAGTAACAAGAGGGCACCTGCAGCCTCCCTACCGGACTCAGTGCAACGAAGTCGTCCACTTGTCCCGAGTCGAGGAAATCGAGGATCTGGACCTCATACAGAACCACGGCAGAGGAGGGAATGAACGGAGGACAGCCCATGTCCCCATACGCATACTGGGGCTGGAAAAGGAAACGAGAGAACTCTCCCTTCTGCATGGTCAGCAGGCCCAGCTCCAGTCCAGCCAGCGTCACATCTGTTTGAACGATAATTTTAGAAATTGCAATTTTTCTATCAAAGAAATAAGTTCTCTCAAGGGCCACGATTTTTATAGGTTAACTGGTAAACTCATTTGAACCTGGACAAAAAATTTCTGACCTCTCCCTAACTTCATCATCTGGGGGTATTTGAAGTTTATGGTGGTTTCAAAAGGGTGGTCTGAGTATTCCAGGAAGCCAGAGTAATGGACTGTCAGAGAAAAAAAATTTAAGAGAGATAATGGCAAAACAAAAACATTTGGGAAATAATAACTATGCCAGGAGTTTATAGAACAAAATTGCACTTTAAATACTCAATACTGAAGCATTTTGGGGTACAGGTGGACCCTCTCCAGGATGGACCACCTCTTTCAGGATCCCTCCATCACCCAAGATGTCATTCATCTGCTGGCGGAGCTGTTCAAACGGACTCTACAACAGAAAATAAAAGCCCTGAAATGTCTATAAACAATCATGAGTAAATCTGGATTTAAACCTATAAGCATTAACCACCACATTAGTTATTAGTATGTGTTTTTCTTGAGCCATGTCTGAGCAGTTTATGCCTCAGTCACTGGGGAGTGCTGTTGCCATGGCGGGTGTGATTGGTCTACTCTACAACAACATTTAGGTGGGTGGTTTGTGTCAAGAAACATCCAGATGAATGCCAGGACCCAATGTTGTTCATTTCATCTGTCAGTGGTTTTAATGCTGTGGCTGATCAGCGGATTCACATTCATAAAACAGCACGTTTTTGAAACACAGGTAAATCTACACAAGTCACAAGAAGTGATGTGAAAACTGTGACAATGGTATTTCAAAAATACTGCACAAAGTAAACCAGAGCCTTCTTATTCCATTGTTGGCTCTTAATTGATTTTGCTTTTGCTTTTGTTGGTGATTTGTTTTCCACAATTATTGAGTTATAATGACAGAATTTAACTTTCCAATGTTTACTTGGCACACACGCTACACCTAAGCACCTTCATAGGACCTGCACACAGCTAATTCACATTTTTATTATCTTCAAATAAAAACATATCAATTACCTCAACTTCTTAAACATTCAAGTCTGATGAGATAATGTTGTTGCACTAAATTCACTGAGCTGTATGAACAGTATGATTAACTGAGGAGCAACATATAGGCTTTCTCTAAATTTAGCTCTACATCCTTAACTAACAATGTCACATTTCACACTGACCCCAAAGCTAATTTCTCTGTCGTTAAAAATGCTGATACAAGTTTATGAGTAATTTTACTGACTGAATCTGTTTTTAAAATGGCAGGCATTTTCCCTTAATATGGAAACAAATAGTGTAGAAGCTTAATGTCTTTAGAGTCACAGCTGGCTCTCCTACGCTATGAAACTTTGGTATCTGAATTTCAATTTCAGCATAAACATTAGCATTAGCATTTCTCCAGCTAGCTGTGAGGAGCCACTTTAACTTGTTAGCTTACCGGGTTGCTCGTCCGCAGCTGCTCCTCGGTGTTTATTAACCTCCGGATACTGGATGTTAACCCGTTTCCAGACATTTCACCGGTTCTTAAGTTACTGCTGCTTTTAGAAATGTTTCATATATCGCGGATAATCCACACAGAAACTGCAGTCGCCGTCTTTGTTTTGGCGCTCAGGTTGGAGTCACTTAATTGCGAATCAGGAAACCGTGATGTCAGGAAAGAGACTGTGGGCAGGCCAGAGGTCAAAGACTGTGCCCACTTCACTACTACAGGATTTCCCCCAACCTGTTATTTTAGTTATACAATATACAGATAAACCATTTTCTCTTTCATATATCTGTAACTGTGGGCTTATATATCCCTTTAGTTGGAGATGTTTAAATGTCTGATTTGATGTAAAATGTAGTGATCCTCTACTGTCTGATGAGTCAAAATTGAATCAAGTTCCTTTTTAAGCTTTTCATGGATATACGCACACAGATATAGACACAGAACAATCCACTTTTGCATAGAGTATTTAATGTAAATCAACAGATTTTAACTAATATATATACAGCCAGCATTAAAAATGACCATTTTGTGGTATTGCGTTTATGAACTTTTCATAGCACCTAAACATGAAATCAAACAGAATCCACTCAGACAAGTATGAGGAGATCAGGCTACAATTAATTCAGATTTGTTTGGATTTCTCATTGCGTTATTATTTTCTTTATGGGACTGCTACACTAGACTCTACAAACTATTTTACTAAGTATTTTAGCATTCTACATATTATACTGACATTGGCTGGAAAATATCAATGATAGATCAACTAGTAGTACATATTTTTCCAGCTGTATAATCCAGGCTTTACACAGATACTACAGGCATCATTTCTGCTAATACATTTTGTTTTACAGTATGAAGTTTGTAAAGAAAAGTAGAAACAATATTTAAACTTCTTACAGGATGTAAAAAAAAAAAAAACACTGTTAAATGAAGGGATATGACATATCTGACAGCAGATAATGGTGGTGGCTGATAATAGATATTAGACAAGTTATCTAGTAGTCGAAGAGTGTCTTGATAGACCTTGGGATAACATGAACCTAGCATTAATCAATTGCCAGTGGAAGCCAACTTGGGATGTGGATCAGGATCTGAGCCTTTAGTAAACCAGTAAAAAAACTTTACACATTGTGTCCATTACGGTTCTGCAGTTCAGCTGGATGAATAAAGTTGGTTTGAAGTTTATAAGGCCAGGAACTGTCCCCCAAATATCATCATCACCAGGCCTGAACCTGCAGAGAGATTACATAAATGAGAAAATGGATCAATCAAAGGAAGGCTACAGGAGACCAGCAGCAGCTATCACCGAAGCTAGATCTAGAATGTGGGAAGTCTCAGTTATAATGAAGCCTGGGAACAGGAAAAGTAATATCTTGGGTAGAGAGAGGCAGCTAGGAAAATAGAGAGTGGAGATTTCCGTTCCGGAAATGGGATTGGAGACAGATAAGGATATACATGAAGGGGCAGACAGAAAGATGAGGAAGAAATACAAAACTTACCCAGAGCTATCAAGTGCTCAGCTGGAAATTAAGCATAACAAACCTTTAACTTAAAAATGTATGTAAAAATGTATTTATTGTTTTTAAAGCCAAACTGTACTGTACTTTCCATAAGTCACTGGAACAAGCAAGCACATATCCATACACTTTAATTAAGAGTGAAGATGTTCAAAAAATGATGTTGGGCTTGTACTAAATTTTGAAATGATTATAAGCGTTTGTATTTCAATTCCACTTTTGATGATAGACATCTAAATGTCTATGATCCCATTGTGTGTGTCTATAGACTTTAGACTGTCAGTTACATAACCAGGCCTCAATCCTATCAGCTGTTCCGCTCTATTGATCACTTTATGTGTGTGTGTGTGTGTGTGTTTACTACTACAGTCATTTAAACATGCAGCAATGTGACAGTTATAGCATGTTGAACCCTCCTCTACAATCCAGGCGAACACCAGCCCTGCAAAACCTTCGTCCTTCTGTGGAAGTGCACCAACTACTGGAAAGAGAAGGAAGCGACATGTTGAGTTACAGTTTCAACTATTCTGTCTGTGGGTTTACTTTTACTTTTAACTGTCATATCATACAGTATGGTTTACTCTATAGCATATACTCCACCATTGGCACTCACCCAGGTATTTGGGGGTTGTGCCATGATGGTTGTGTTATTATGTAGTCGAGCCAGACTAACAAGCTGTTGATCTCATGGACCCTGGAGAAACATCGGGCCGAAAAAGATGTGCACAAACAATAAACAGGAGCAACATCACTGGGCATATATGACTCCAGTAGGTATGTGTCCATGTGTTGTGTGTGTGTGTGTGTGTGTGTACTGGTGGTCCGATTAAAGACTGACCACGATGTAGTAAAGAGAGTGAAGCACACCATATGCATATCAACAGATTCTGGGGCAGCCTGAGGAGGGGACGAAAAACATACACACTAACGACTGACAACGAACCATCGGATATTACATTTAAAAATGGTTTTGTTTTAAAGTGAGCACACAAAGTTTTCATTGTTTTTCCCTTCATTTTAAGTATTTGAAAAGCTAAAAATTCACAATCTTCAGGGTGATAAAATGCAAAATCAAATGCAGGAATAGAACTATTATTCATAAAGACTGGATGATATTTTGCCTTTTGGCTTTTGAAACAACATCCATCGACCATCTGGCGAAGTTTGCCTCAAATAAATAAGCAATAACAGAGAAACAGAAACCTGCGATACCAAGAGAAACATAAAACTTTGTATGTTTTAATGACACAATCTGACTAAGAAAAAACTCCTATATTTGAGGGCTATTTATTGGGAGGACGTCATCAATATTTAATGTCTTCCATTATTATCCCAAAACTGCTTCTCTCTCCTCATTTCCTCCCAACTGTCATGGCCCAGAGAAAACTATATAGCTGGTGATAGCGGGTAAGCAGACGGTGATTGCTTGCTCGCTAAAGTCTCAACTCATAGATGATTAACACAGCCACTACGAAATAGGCTACATGACACCCTAATGAGCTGAGGATAAAAGACCTTTTTTCTCACAGCGCAGCATTGGGCATCAACCTGGGTGTCATTATAAATTATAGCTTCTGTTCAGTCAGGCGTGCCGGGTGCCAGAGCACACTGGCACACCTTAATGGAATGGGGTCACCGTTAATCTCATTGGTTACACCTGTGCTTTCCTCTGCTATGACACGCAAGCGTCTGCTGTGGGCAGAACCCCCTGAGTAGATGGGCTTAGCTTTCACTACACGTCTGTTTCAAAGAAATACTCACTTTTCCAAATCATTGTTCTTGGGTTGGTTATCTGATTCATCTGTCAATTCTTTTATGATTAACTGATTCATGGCACACAGTCTTTGAAATACAAGTACAGTTTCCCAGAGTCCAGATGATGTCCTCAGTTTGCTGTTTGTGTCCAACCAGCAAAACTCAGATATTCAGTTCATGGTACAATGGAAGCAGAAATAAAACACCAAATCAAACATTTGAGAAGATGGACCACTAGTTTTGCTCTTTTGGTCTGATTGATCTGTCTATCGTGGACGGATTCATAAAACCTATTCAATAGTTTCCCATGAAATTGTGAGACATTTACTTGGTCCCCAGGATGACCTAATATTTTTAGTGATCCTTTTCTCTCATCACAAGGAGTTCTTGCTTTTAGTCAAAAGTGCCTTGGGTGCATTACTGAATGGATTGCCCTTAAATTCAGTTAAAATGTACAGTATCCATGTTCAACAACCAATTTTAACTGAATACAATCCATCCTAAATCTTGCAAGTATTTTCTAGCCTTTCTTGTAAACTGAGACCGTTCCAGTGTTGCTTCGTGTTTATTATTCAATTAGTCAATGCACCTGCCCCTTGGGCAGGAACAAGTGAGCCTATATGGGTCATTTTGGTTGGAAATGTTAGCATACTAATTCCTCTTCCGTATTGATAAGTTCTGTAGCTAAATATCTGCATGTTACTGTGCCAGTTCACATTTAACTCAAAGCATCGCATGCATAATTTACAACCTCATAAAACACATCATATGATCTTAGCTGTTCCATCTTACTGCTCTTTTATTGCCTCTTCCTCTCCTCCTCCAGTTTACTCTCCCTTAAAGTAGGTGAATAATGAAGGTGGTGAGAACAGCATGGGAATTAATGTCATATCCTGGGGCAGTAATTATGAATAATGATTTTATTTTTTAACTAATATAATTTACAACCCATGTTTAATTTTGTTGTATAGCTGGGAACCACATGGAATCTATTCTTATCCTGTTAGACAGCCATGGCAGGGATGTGATTGTGTCTGAAAGCAGGAGAAATGGCAGCTCATGCTAATGCCCCCAGAGATGGCCGGCTTACTGCCAACAACTCCCTGGTGTGTATTTGTCATCTTCAGGAGTAGTACTTTTTTAAAAACTGCTCTCTAGAAAACCAGCTTTGAGACCTCAAACTCCATCCTCAGCCCCGGTGAATTTTGGCTATACTGAAAAGCATGTGAAGAAGAAGCAACAGTAATTATGACGATAGGATATAAACTCTTATACTTCGGATTAACTGCTGATTACTAACTACGTAGGGATGTCACTGTTCAAATGACAGTCAATTGGTATAATAAATTGCCTGTTGTTCTCGCAAAACTGCATGTAGCAGATAAAGGAATGCTTAGACAATGGCAAGTAATCAGTTAATATTACATGGTCTTCTAGTAATCCAGCAGTTTATGTTACTAATATTAAAATGTAAAACGGACCATACACACTTGGTTATCAAGTACCAGTTATTTTCTATTAGACATATTGATGACACCTCCCTGTGCACTAGACACCACTGCCTCACAGACAACAACAACAGACCTTAACTCTACATTTACAGGCGCATTTACTACATCACACAAAATCTTACCCAGGTATCCTGGGTGTAGTCTTGAGGAGATGGGTCCATAAGTTTATGGAGTGTGAATCCAGAACATCGACAGCAGTAGTCCAACAACATGAATGGCTGTGGTCTAAATGAGTGGAGAGAGGCTACATGTGTGTATTTGGCTGTGTGTGAGAGGGAGCATATTTAGACGGAGTGCGATGTGTGTGTGTGTGTACGTAATATGTGTGTGTGGGGGGTTTGGATTAGAAATGGGATTACCTAAAGTAAATTACAAATAAATCAGGCTAGGATGAGATTGAACCTTCTCCAATTATATAGGTGTGCTCATACACATAATCCAAAAGGAAGCGGAAACTGGTTTTGAGGCAATACTTCAGGAGTGCTACTGACTGGTTATGTTTGGACATATGGTGGGGACACATATACAGTTTTCTATCCTTTCATCTTTATTTACCTTCAGGTCTTGTCTCCTTTTTCTCTTCTGTTTTGTCATATTTTCTCGATTCGTCCATTACTTCCTTCTTACATTCCCATACCTTATATTCTGTCTTCTTCTTTTCCTAGTTTTCCAATTGCATTACATCTTGTTGTCTTTCTTCTACTATCACATCGCACTTCTCTACTTCCTTCATTCTTCCTTTGCTTTCCCTCCTTCAAATAAACATTTCAAAATAAAAACGCAAAAGCAGAAGAATTATATATAGGTAAGAAGAGATGAAACGATTACTTGATGGATTCGTCAATTGGCAGAATGTATTCAGCAAGTATTTTTGATAAGCAGTTGATCGACATGGTCACTTTTATGCAAAAGTGCAAACATTTTGGTTCCAGCTTCTCAAATATGGGATCCTTCCTTTCTTTGTCTTGTATGATGGTAGACTAAACACTCTTAAGGTGTAACTAGGTGAGTCTTACTTGCTTTATACTCTGGCCTCAGAAGATACTCTGCAATTTGTAGCAGTTCTTAACATGAACACTGGGTGGTAACATAGCCTCTCTAAGCACAGAGAACAGGTCCCTGTGTAACGAAGCAAGAACAAGAGATAAGAGCCATATACAGGACTGGCAACCCTTGAGATAGGGCACATGGCATTCAAATGTATGGATTTGTGATATCGGTGTCATGAAATCTTTTTCCTCCTGGTTCATTTTAACCCGGAGATTGTACATGAAAGCCAGAACGTGGGAAAAGAAGGAGAGAAAATATAATATCATCATCTGTCGTAATGAAAGTTTGCGGGGGTGAAAATATAATATTGATGGAACGGCGCAAATGCAATGACGTTCTTGGCCCTCTCCCCTCAGAAATGAAGAAACTCTTTATTCAACTCTTCTTAATCATCTCTGTGTGTTGTATGTGTGTGAGATGTGGGGTTGACTTGACACCATCTGTAGTGATGGAGGCAGGGAGCTTGGGGGCATGTGTGGTGCGGCATCATAACTATTAGTCATTGCACTCTTTTGGCTCCTGAATATGTCTTGAGCAAGACTCAAAATAGGACTGATAGAAATTGCATGCATGATTAATTTTTATTTTGCCATTCAAAGTCTTTGAAAGTCTACAGTGTTTCTCCCACTTTTTAGCGTGTTGTTCCTTCCTCTATATAACTACAGGAATAGAGGCAGACCTTGCATTTTAGGTTTACACATTCAACAACTGGTATTAAAGAACAGTTTAAAGAACATTTTGTAAATATGTTTATTCTTTTGAGTTAGGTGGGAAGACTGATGCCCTCTGCTGTACAATAAATATGAGGCTACAGTCAGCAGCCAGTTGGCAAGCTTAAGCCAAAGACTAGGCAGGAGAGCAATAGCCTGGCTCTATCCAGAGCTCACAAAATCCAGGGCACCAGCCCCTTGGAAACAGTAGACTGTCATTTTACACACTTTGGTTTTTAACCTGGGTCAAAGAAAGGAGATAAAAGCGTATTGAGTGGTAGGCTGTAGGGGTGTTTACACACAGCACATGATCACCAAAGGTGACTCTAAATCCTACGTCTCAGCAACACACTGTGTTATAGCTTAAAAGCATTTAGACACATTTCAAAGGCACTCATGAATTGTAAGCCCATACTAAACCTCAAATGACAGAAAAAAGGTTTTTTTGTTGCAGGAACATAGGTGAAAATGAAATGACATAATCTTGGCAGCCCCTGTTTTTTTTTTTCTTTTTAAATTTAGTTACAAAACAAATGGGGAGGTTGCAGCACATTTGAATGCCGTCTAGTACGCCATGGTCAAACTATGAGTATGAAAAATGGGACTGATGGCGACAATGCAACCGATCGCCTGTATCTGGGTATTTACACCACATGGTGAGTTTAAACAATCTGTTGTGTATCCACAGAGGCAGAGAAATGGCGGGCGCGTCCGCGCTGCTCTGGTGCAGTCTTGAAAATCAGTTCAACAGAGAGGGTGAGGTGCTCCTTATAGAACACTGAGGCTCGATGACCTACATGTCAACATGGTGTGTTGCAGGAGGAGCACAGAGGCTATAATTTGTGTGTGTGTGTGTGTGTAGCCATGTATGTTACAGATTTTCACGTCACAGTCTGAAACATCATAATTCATTCAGATATACAAAAAAATAGCGACAACCGATAAATAGGAGGGAAGAGAGGAGAGTTCGCCTTCTCCAATCAGCGGCCGAAATATCCTCGAAAACATCCACATTTACTTTCACCCAGTCCTCCTGACCCTGTCAGTCATTTTTGACCCATTAAGATGTTCTTATTTCAAAACTATGGTGACAAATTTCCCTGTTGTTCTATTTCCTCCTCCACTTTATCTCTACTCACCTCTCTTCTATTTCTCCTCCTCTACTATCAACTATCATTTTCTTCTCTCCGTCTTTTCCACTCCAGACACATCACCCGCTAATTATCTAGCTCCAGACTGCAACCACAGCTGCTTCCTGGCCGTGCCAACTAAAGCCAACACATTTTATAAATCCCGCAGTAAAAGTGGGCTTGTATAAGCAAAATTTTTAACAATAACAAGGCTTTATTTTTTTCTCTCTTTTCCTCTCTCCATCACAGTTTCATAGTCTTCCTCCTGTTCTATTTCCTCTCTGCCTACAGTGTGTTTTCATTTACGATTGGTTTATGGAATGTAAATGCAGCAACCCGACCCTGCAGGGACATGACTTCCAGCGCCAGATCTCGACTGGCTGCTGTTAGCATTAAATTTTAGAAATTACGCCAGTTCGTATAACCGAGATGAGGGTTTTGGTCTTAGGACTCAGATGTCTCAGCGCCTTGAAAAAGCTGCTAACGCGGTGCTCGAGGCTCATGGGTTATTTTGGCTGGTGCGGCGCAGAGTTGTTTATAGTCGTTAAGGTCAGGGTTAGGTCTATGATGTCACAGTCAGGTTTTGAGGAAGGCGGAGGATGGCGCAAAGGACCAACAGAGATGTCCTAATGACTGTGTCCGGGGTATGTTTTTCTTCTTGCGTGTGCAACATGTTTTCGGCTACCGCGACTCTGCGCCTTGAGGTGTTTGTTTCTCACCAACTTAATCTCAGCCATCTAGACAAATGACAGATCTTTCTTTCGCTCACACATTACACTTGAGTTTATTGCGCGAAATATCAGCCCAAATATCTGTCTTACATTCTCTTCCTCACCCTACTTGTTATTTCATTGGATCACTTCCAGTATGATACCAGGAAATGTACGCATACCCTTGTCATTTTGCCTCTCTCTCTCTCACCTCTCTCTCTCTCTCTCTCTCTCTGTGTGTGTGTGTGTGTATGTAGGCAGGAAAAGCTGGACAAAACACAGCGCTCAGGTGCTTCAGTAACTCCTGACCTCTCTGGGGATTTGATGTATATCTTACACAAACACAAGATTAACAATATAATACTGCAGCTGTTGGACACACTTAAACACCTTTTCCATCTCCTTTTGTTGCTTGAGATGTTGCCTTCCATAAACTGTGGCTTCAAGTCTAACAGCATGACCACAGAAATACATTTTATTTTCATCAGAATTCTCTCTCTTAACGCAATGATATCCCTCATCATCTACTTACTCATTTGACGCAGTATTCCTCCTTGACAGTCATACACTCCACACACTCATGCATGCACAACTACGACCTTCCTGGGGCATTACAGGCATTCAC
Organism: Lates japonicus; assembly: GCA_033238685.1. Taxonomy (NCBI): domain Eukaryota; kingdom Metazoa; phylum Chordata; class Actinopteri; family Centropomidae; genus Lates; species Lates japonicus. Next base: position 46,537 of record BRZM01000746.1, on the reverse strand, counting down.
CCCAATCTCTCTCTCTCTCTCCCCTCCCTCACACACACACACACACGTTTGACCTCCACATTCCAAGCATAGAAGCTTTGGAGGGTGGATGGAGCTGCCGTCTCCTAGCTCAGAAGAATAAACACGCTGCTCGTTGGTGTGCACATTTTCTTAAAAACACAGCAACATAGGATTTTCTCCATTCTTCACGTAGAGCCAAGTTTTAAGACACTTAGCAAATCGGTTTATCATGAGTGATTTTACGCATTCAGACAACCAGGAGGACATCGCACGAGCGGCACATGGTGCTGGTCGACGAGTTTTTTTCTGGGGAATTTGTTTGACATTTACCACTTTAAAATAGGATGTTAAGTTTTCCTCAAGTCCTTAATTAGGGCGTGTTCACTTCATTTCTGTCCTGGTACACATACTCTCCATGTAACGACTGCCTTCGCTAGACAGTGTGAAGAGACTCAGCAGCAGAGCCTCGATTCAAACAACTGTGAGCTAATACCGTCTCATGGGGCCTCAGATCTTATTCAAGACTGTGCCTGCCTTTCAAAAGCCCTGCATGGGGCGGGAACTGTCTCCTGTCATCTGCCATTTCTCCGGCGTGTAGCCTTCAGTGGGTTCACTAATCCCCTCCATACCTAACAGTAGAAGTGACTCAAACAGAAGGTAAGAACTGAGCTGTATTGTATCTCTAACTCTAAACACCTTGTGAGACAATTCAAGTTGACAGCTCTACAGTCCATCTTTGTCCATATTAATTGGGTTTTGTTTTAATATTTGATGCAGGAGTTTAGCATCAGCCATCAGCTCTGACAGACTGACAGTCTATCTGTGGTTACATCTCTTTTCTGTATTATGTGGACGGATCATCATTAGTATCATCTTATGTCATCATCAGTAGCCTATGGTATATTGACTAAGTTTTGTGATTGATTGAGTTGGTCTCGATCCCTTCATTATGCCAACTTGAGATGATCACTCCTCTATGCCTGCCTAGTCTAAAATATGATGTAATTTGCTCCCTCAAAGATGTGTCAAAGGTCATGATTAAAATTTTCCCATGTAAGTTCTTGCTATTGCTACACCGCTCAACATTAGCATTAACAGCTGTTTACTTGCAAGAGCTTTAGCCATTATTTATAATAGGGTTAGAATACATCACTCTGGGCAGCAATATGTCTTCATTCTTTCATATTGGATGGAGGCTGCGGCGCTCAATATCTGAAAGTGGTGTCACGGATATGGCGCAACAGAACTGCCTGATTAGCATGCTACTTCACTGGAAGAAAAAGAAGTGATGGGGTGACAGAGGTAAAACAAGGGTTAATATATGGCTAACGTTAGCAACTTCAAGGCAGGCAGCTCTTGCAGGCAAGAATTAAAACTTTATGCTGAACTACGCAATATGTCTTCTAGAGTAAACAACTATTAGTACTAACATTTGTTGGCTGTGTGACGAGAAGTACCTTCTTGCACCTTTAAAAGGTCAGTGGTCATCAGTGTGCCTTTAATCATATCAAATCTCCACATTCATTATTAGTATGCAAATAGACAGTTTTGAATAACACTTTGTTATCATTTAAAATCTGTCCATCTATAAATAGGCAAATATTTTTGTTTCAAAGTTTAACCTCTGAACACAAAATGTCTCATACTGCATTTTAAAACACCTAGTTTGCCCTGGTTTCTAGAACACATATCACACTTGGACCATGATTTGCATCAGATGTTTCTGTCATGCTTGTCGTCACTCTGTAAACCCTGATTTAGGCGAGCACAGAAGAATGTATCTAGTATCAAACTCTTCTCATAAGTGAAACCATTCTGCACAGTGAAGTCCACACATCAGAATTAAAGTCAGTATAGGCAAAACATTTTTTCGAGGACTTTGTATGAACTCCTGCTTTTCGTGTGTGACCAGGCTTGTCATAGTTGGGGTAATTCTCACCTTGAGCTGTTTGAAGGCTAGGATAACTCTGCATTCTGAGCTCATAGTGGAAACATCCTTTTCTGCAAACATTTCCACACGAAATGCATCTGAGTTTAATTTGAGAATCATTACAAAGTCAGGCGACACATTGACTAATCCTCCTTCACAGATATACGCTAACTGGATAATCCTGTTTAAATACCCTCTGATAGGTCAGCAGTTGGCTGCATCCTCAAGGCCCCCACAGAGAGATGTGCAAGCCCAGACTTCATCCTAGAGGCCCTATCTGAGGAAAATATTCCAGTTTATCTGATTTGAAACGCCTTTCCTGTTGCATTGTTTTGCTTGGCCAGGTAATAGAACTGTTAGCTTGTGAAAACAAAACATTAGTGGAATTAAATTACTTCTAAACTGCAGAGAGTGGGCACTGGATCCCCCACATAGAGCCATAAAGGCACCAGGTCTCTCCTGTTGGCTGCCACTGCTGCAGGGCCAGTTGGGGACGGTCGTGTCTCAGGATGAGTGGTGACTGACTGACAATCGACAGCACTGTGGGGAAGACCGAATGGTGTTGGCTCAAATCAACAGGGGCTCACTCCAGTACATCAACACACACACACAAAGCGTGCACACACACACACACACACACACACACACTTGGCGGAATATCTGATGATTCCTCAGCAATTCAATTGAGTGAGCTCAATCTATCACAGGAAATAATGACTGATTCAATTATGAGGATGCGAGACATAGAAAAAAGCAGTATGTATCATCGAAATAATGGGGAAAACAAACAAACAAGATGGTGAGGAGGTGCTGGATTTGGCGCTCAGTGCTTGCATCAGAAAATGTGCTGCCAAAGGTGTGGGAAAACACAAAGTGGCATATTCTCAGACAGATGACTCACCCTTGACACTAAGAATCTGTGGGGTAAACCAATGCACAAACACACGCTCCTATCTGTTTCTGCTTCCTTAACACAAATTCCTCCTCCTCCTCTATCTACCCTGTGTTTTCTAATATCTTTTCATTTCCTTGCATCTGCCTCTAATGATGGCCTAATTTCCCAAGGAACTTGCAATTAAATAAGAATGGACATGAAACACATTTTTAATCCATAAACCAAATGGGCGTCTGGCCCTGGTCAGCTAAAAGCCCGAAAGGACAGAGACTTCAGTCAGGATGTGACTCATGTAGATGTCTGATTATTCAGAATACAATCAATCAACCCCAAACTTACAGGTATTACATTTCATTTGGCTGATTCTCAGCTCAGTTATAATCAGGGTAAGCAATTTGTTGAACATTGCAAACCAGCTCCAACACTGGAAGATGTGATAACTGCTGCAGGGCTGTGTAGGGTGTGTACAGACTGAGCTTAACTGACATCTTCCTCACTCCTGTCTTTGCTCTGCCACACTTGATGATGTAGCTCACCCACCCTCAACTAGGAAGGGCTAATGTTGTGTTGTGTCATATCAAATTTGTACCACTTTCTAATTTGTAAATCATGTTCAGTGACATTCAGATAGCCGTTATGACTGGAAAGTTGACTCTGACACTATGCCGTCCTGTTGTCTGATGGCATCATAAACGTATTAGCGTTGAATGTAATTAGCAGACATTTACCAGAAAACACCTGTGGGTCTCACATATTAAGTTAAATTACAGGTTTAGTGACTGTGACAAATGTATGCTTTAAAAACTTTCCTCATTTTGTCAGACCAGGCTAAAAATGGTAAGCGTCGACTACGCCATCTAACGGGTTGGCTGTCCACCAGCTGTCCCTCATCCCATATATTAGCATCTTAAAAGGGTGTTGATCAAACTGGGAGAAGATAAATATCCACAGATAGCCAGCTTGAGAAAAGCAATCTGGATTCAGCAGGTAGAGGGAGGGTGTTTCTCTACTTTGGCTTTGACTCATTTAACTTTCTAGGCGACGGAATTCCATGGGGATCAACAAAGCAAATTAATGCAAAACCATGCTGTGAAACCCTGATCTTCTGCTGCAGGAGCACATCAGCGTAATTGTAATACATGTCACGGCGCATCATGCTCATCTTATCTCTCTGCTCCACCTACCTGTCGTTACTTGCCTGATAGAAAAAGCATCTTTAAATTAGCGATTGTGCCAATTAACACCGTGTTTGTGGATTGCTGATGGTCATTTCTAAAACCATATAAGTTTTAAACAACTTCTTGTTCATATACATTGTGGAGGAAATGCAATTGCAGTGGGGTCTGTTTGAATACTCATCAATGTTAGTATGTTTTGTGGAGCTTCTTGGAATGCATCTTTTGGGTCTCATTAGTATCCTTTGAGCATGTGAACTTATAGCTATAGGTTGATGTTTTGGGCTTTCCAGTAAGGTTTCATCTCTAATATTGGCTGCATTTCCTCCCAGGCGCCCGTTTGTGATGTAATTATCTACTGACGGTGTACAGTTTATGATAGCCATATTCATGATGTGATCCCTTAGCAGACATTGGCGCGATCTTATACTGGGTGCAGCCACTATACTGTAATGTATATCACACCTGTATACAATATATTAGTAGTATTATTATATACATTACTAAACATACTATAGTATACCATATATATGCCATACTAATATATATATTATCCATGATTCATTTGGCTCAGCTTGAAAAGGCAGAGAATAAGTTGGGTGTGTTTGAATTTTTAATTTTTTTGGAATAACAAGAAAATAAATGTCAAACATTATGCTACAATCCTTATGGTGAAATCAGTCTGTGAACATTCTTCCACCTACGACCATTTATATTATAGAATGATATACAGGGCGTCAAGCAGCAGTCTCTTTATTTTGTATTTCAAGTTTAAAAGTGGTGTCAAGTTCTTCAATCAGATATTTTATATGTTTTGCCCTTGGACTCCAGGCAGATAATTTCTATCACCTTTGAAAAAAAAGCGAAAATGTTCAAATATTTTAATTCAAATTATGACTACAGAGAATTGAAATAGAACCTGCTTGAGTTGTTTTGAGGTGGTTTCGTGTTTGACTCTCAGCTCCACTTGGTGGTGGCAGGTGACCTTAACTTTCACAGCAGCAGGAGGGTTTGTCTCAGCCAAATCCAGTTGAAAAAACAGAGACACTGATACAGTATTGTTTCACATTTATTAGAACAGCTCAGTTAACTCACAGAACTGATTTATAACACAGAAACAAAAGCCCTGTAACTGTGGGAACATATGGATTAATTTTCTTCTAAAAGCCAATTTTTATCTTGTCTATTATCTCATTTACATCTCTCCTTCTTTCCTTCCTTTTAATATTGTCCATATTGATGTCTTTCTCATTGGCTTCAGTGGTCATTTGAGTTAGACTTTTCATTATTGAGTCAAGCGTCTCTGGAGTTTGTTATATGCATATCAAAGCACTTCCTCTATTCTATCTCTCTGAGTCTTTAAACCTGATTTCTTCCATCTTTGCTCTCACTTCTACTTCACTTCTTCTCTTCTCTCTTTTCTAAACCACCTGTCATTCTCTTTCTCTTGTCTCTATTGGTTTCTCTGTAAATGGTTCAGACACTGCAGAATGGTAGCACTTTATCACAAATCCATAAACAAGATTAAACAGGCCGATTAACACCCAGACACGATAGATGTATGCGTGTTGTGGTACAAAAAATGGAGGGTTGTCTTACAAACACATATAAACAGTTCTCTGTCTCCTCATACTGGCTCTGTGTCTCCCTTTCACCCAGCTCCTCCTCATGTCCTTCTTGGTTACATCCATTTAGATATTAACTGTCTCCCATCTCGTCCTCTTCAGTGGTGGAAAAAGGACCATATATGACATTAGGGTTTATTTTGCCCAGTATCTGCACAGTAAAAATAAGTCAAAATGATGAAATGGGCCACATGGCTAGGATACAGTCTTGTTACCTGTCATCTGTAGCACATCTAGTAGTTGCTTGAGCGTGTCACTGGCATGGCATGTAGTTCTGGACAATACATCATGTGACATCGCCCTACTAGATTCGGGTAACATCATTATCTATTTGGCAGGCATCTGCCAAATTGCATAAAGTTGCAGTGCTACAGTGGGGAGGTAGAGAAATGAGGGGGCGCAGTGTAGTGGGACTATTTCTTTGAAATGTAACATATAGGGTGTCTAAGGTAATCATTTGAGTGTCACTATAGGTGAATCATACACAGGCAGGCATATTAAGTTGTTTTAATAATGCACTACTGGTGTGCTGGATAGAGCGGAGGCAGTTTAGTCATTAATGGGTGATCACGGAGGCTGGATATTATTCGACTGCTAATTTAGAAACTGCTTATTAAGGCGGTGAAATGGAAGATGGGCATTGGTTTACTATTCTTTGTGGTTTTATCTGATATAGAAAAAAACTAAGCAAACATTAATATTCATACAGTCTAACATAAGTTACTATGCAATAATTTCACGCCAAAAGACAGGCGTTGTGAAAACAACCGACGTTCGGTCCTCTAAAGATAAGCCTAATACTGGTTCAGTGAAAAAAAAACAACCATTTTACCTCACTGATTGGGTGTGATAGATCAGTTGCTTAATGACCAATCAAACTGTGTGGTCCACTTCTTTTATTCTCCACATTGAGGCTGACATCAGGCCTAGGGTGGTTTCTCATTGGGCTGTGGTGTGTCCTGTTAGGACAGCATTTGAGTTAATCCTTTCACTCCCTTGTTTCTTCTAAACCTTATTGAGCTACCAGATGCATGGCTCGTTTCTGCCTGTGTTATCTAGTGGGAAAAGCTTTTACTTTCCTTTGCCTGTCGGCCTCTCATCCTCTCTGTCTATCATTTAATTATCTCAACTGACTTCAAACTGGGTTTTGCCATTTTTTGGCCTTGTTTCTTCTTGGCAGGTTTTTCATTTCCTGGTTTGACTCAGTGTTGCCTAGGGTGATCAGGCTGGGGTGATAAATGGGCCCTTCTATAACCCCCTTCTCTCCTGTTCACTAGGAATTTCGATTGTGTCTTCTCATGTTTTTGTCACCGCATGTCCTTTTCCTCCTGTACTCCATCCATCCCTTTCCCTGCATCTCAGTGAGCGAATCTCCCCTGCCCGAAACACCTGTGTAGGTTCCTGTTTTGACACACACTAGAGTGTAAGTGAGAGTAGAGGAGGGTGGGAAGTCAGGAAAGAGGCTGGTTGTGTTTGTCCTTGTGCTGATTCTGCATCTGGATGGAGCACTTTCTTACAGCAGCGAGTATGTACTGTCAGATGGCTGAAAAATACATTTAAAATAGGAAAATTTGGGAGGAAGGCGTCTGGTCTATGTGATTCACACGGTTACTTTAAATACTAAAAAGCTTTGTCGACTTTAGATCTTAAAGTAGACTTTCTGGCTTTGAGATATGTAGAGGAAAGAAAAGGAAGGGGTAGAGAGAGAGAGAGGAAAGTGATAAATAGAAAATTAAAATTAGAGCCGATTAAAAAATGAATCGAGATGAGGTGGAAAGAGAACAAACAGAGATAAAGATGAGAAAGCGTTAATGGTGGAAGAAAAGGAAATGAAACAATGGGCTGAGGTCTGTAGAATGCATGCTGAAGGTGAAAGGAAGAAAGAGGAAGAAGGAGAGCTAGAGATGTGGAAGCAAGGAGAAATTCAAAATGATAGGCAGAATGTGGGTGTATTCATTCCCACATGTAAATCTATTTGTCCACTTACACTGCAAGTACACAAACTTTGGCTGGTAAGTCATCCGCTATTTCTAACTGAAGATGGGTGCGATCACATTCAAAAGCTAATAGCATCACAGAATTACATCACAGTTACATTACTATGGAAAACCTATTGTGTCGCGGTTGCACTTCACCGTCGACAACAACCAAAACCAATTGCCTCAAATTGCATCTAACTGACAGTGCATGCGATAGAACCCTAATTGAAGATAATGCTTCAGGTGACATCACAATACTTTCACCTGAAAGCAATGCCTCACAAGTGCATCATAGTCCCACATTCTAACTGGAGGTTATGCATTGCAGTTTCATGGAGTGCAGTCAGAGCTGAAAATTATGCATCACAGTTACATGTCCCCAATCATTGTAACTCATTCATTTTCTTTGAAAACAAGCCCACAATTGCCCAAATCTACATTACAATTTACCCAGGCGATGTTCTTTGACAGCAGAGCTACAGCTATTCCTGTTCATTTTGTGGCAGCTAACCCTTAACTGCTAGGGAATCATTGGTATGTAATGAATTCTAGAGCAGGCATCAGCATGGCAGCCAACAAAACTGATAAATCAAAGCCTGTAGCAGTGAGATTATACCACCATAATTTGACCTGAGGAGAAATGCTTCAAATTTTCCATTAAATTCAGTGCACCTTGGTTATTCAACATCTAATAAAGTCTATTTAATCCTCTTAGTACTAAAGAGGACGATACTGAAAATGTTCGTAGGCATAGATTAACAGGCATTTAAACCCAAATGGGCTCCGGAAATAAGCCGGTGTTTGTTTAAGCCTCTTCTTTACTAACTATTAATAGACATCTGAGCAGCCATTTGAGCAGAGGGGCTACTGAATCATTTTGAATATTATGAAATCATTCATGTTTCCAGTTTTATAGCAACAACAGCTAATAACGATAATAAACAGCAACAATAGTACAAATAAGATTAACTACTACTATCTAAGGCAGCATGATTGTTTCTCTTTGTGTCTGCTCTGTCTCCATCTCTCTACAGTCACCTGTTTCCTTAGTATCAGTCTCTCTCTCATACACAGGAGGGATGCAGTGACAAACATCTACAAAATAAATGTATGACTATGTACAGTATACACACATGCACACCTTTTTCATATTGTCTTCAAAGCTGGCAGTCAAGAGCAAAACATCACCAGTAAAAGAATAGATTGTTGTATTAGGTGTGTACTGTTTTTTGTACTTCCCAGCCTGTATCTCTGCTCGACTGTAAACCATCTCTCAACTTGGAAAGACGCCGCAAGTGTGAAAAAAAGCTGTCACCTGCAGCTTTGCAAAAGTCACTGCTGTCGTGATGCTGACACCGTGCATAGGCCAGACAAATGGGAGCTGTGATCTTTGGAACTAGTTCCAATCTGCGCTGATTGTGGGAGATGCTGTACTCTTAATATTAGGTGTTTTAAATCTCCTATGCTCAGAGCATCTGGGAGGAGACTTTGGTTATACTGAAATGCATATAGCCCATCCATGTTCATTCTTCATGGCGTTCCTTGTCTATCTGTGCCTCTGGCAAATGGATGACTGCCTTTGATTTTTATTCATTGGCATCTTGCAGTGTATGCAAAGGCTGGTGGCTGCTGGCACAAACATGCACTCACAACAGATGCTGGAGAGTAGATTTTAAATTCATTGCACTATTAATGCGTTTGCATGTGTACCTGCAGGTTAAAATGACTGCAGCAGCAGGTGTGCCTGGGCTTGGCCAAGCTAAAACGCCAGAACTCCGCCCGTCTCAGCACGACCCATACCACCCAGGCCTGAAATACCCGGCCCAAACCTTGGTGATCGTCTGAGCCTTATTGCATTAGATTAATATCAATACAGAGTTTGCTAAGGCCTTTGATTGCAAATGAACTTTTGGAACTACATTGGGTGATATTCAGAAAGTGAGTGGCCGTTTAACTTCCTGAGTGATTCGCCCATGCCACACTGTCATTTTAATGTTTAACAAAACAGCATTGACAGTGATATCTTTTGCAATCTCTGTACAGTTTTCTATAGTGAGGCAGGCGCATCACTGTATATCAGTAAATCTGTCTCCAGCTCAATAAACTGTGGTTTCTTCTTTCCTTTTAAGAAAGAGAAAGCGGCGCACTGATGTTGTGGTAGTGCGGAAGCTCCGCCTCTACTCTGCCTCTGGGTTTTTCCTCCTCCTGGGACTGGTCATCTTAGCCATGGGGATCGGCATGGCGACACTGGGTGACTGGCCACACAGTGAAACCATGCCGTTGGCCAAATCGACAACCGGAGGAGGATCTGCTGGAGGAGCCAAAACATCTTCCACGGGTGAAGGAAATGCAGCTAAGGTGTCCGTTATGGACGGGGATGTGGCCAACTCCAGCGCGAGTCATAGCGTGCAAGGTTAGAAAAGAACAGGTTGGATCCAATGTGGTTTGTGCTCTGAATATTAAATGTCTCACATCCTCTGTCATCCTGTATGTAGGTACGCCCTCCAAGCACACCGGGGGCGCCCTGACGCGGTTCCTAGAGCAGCACCGTCACTCTGATCGGATGAAGATGTTTGGGCCTTTCACCATGGGCATTGGGATTATCTTTTTCTGTGCTAATGCCATACTTGATGAAAACAGAGACAGAGAGACAAAGGTAGGGTAGAAATAAGCAGATTCATTACACACATACTGCAACAAGCATCTACTGTGTCTACCTGGATGTGGAGAAGTCAAGTACTAGAATTATTACTGGATTTTGTGGATCATGTAATACTGATTTATGCAGAAATGGGAGCTAGAAAAGATTCTTTGAAGGAATATTTCAAACAGATGTTTCAATTCTAAAACACAAAACCAAAGGCAGTAGAACTTGTAGTTGATATTCCTTCCCTTTCCTGTATTCTCATTTCTGTTCTTCCCCCACTCTCTACAAAGTGAGGGGCATGCACACTGCAGTCATGCATCATCATCTCTACATAACTAACATGCAGATCAGATTTCTTTCAACCTCCTTCCATCCTCTTATGCCCTCTCCTTCCCTTCCTTGATTAGATTAATTCTCCCTTCTTCCCGTCCACATGAGACCCAAACAAACAAACTTCAACATAAATATACACACATTTAAAGCTGTATAATAATAAGCAGTTGTGATGGAATATTAAACATACCGCGAGGTAACTCAAAGATGAGTGCGCACTAATAATATATTTCTTTTTTGCACTAGATAATCCATATGAGAGACATGTACTCCACAGTCATTGACATCCATCGCCTCAGGCAGAGAGAGCAGAAACAACACCATCACCGCAACAGCGCCTATGCAAGAGAGGTCGGTGACCTTCGAGCCTTTGGAGCTGACAACGCTGCACGGCTAGGCAGCAACTCCCTCTTGGCCTTCTCCCCTCGGGTGGGAGGCAGCGCCGGCGGGGGAGGAGGTTCTGCAGAGGAGGTGGTGCTGTTAGGGGACGAGGAGTTTTACGGACACGGAGAGCAGGCGAAGTTGGACTTGTAGCTTTGCGGGGCTGCTGGCGCCGCTCTACAAGGATCGGCCCTTCTACGGCCCGGGGCTCGGGCTGGCTCACTCGGACTCGATACGCCATCAGTGGTCAGTGGATGGAGATGGGGAGAGGGGAGGGCACCATGCTCGCTCTATTGTCTCCTCCTCTATCTCTGCGTTTACTCTCCCTGTTATAAAAGTCAACAACTGCGTTATTGATGAACCAGAGATGGAGGTGATTACTGGGAGGTCAGAGGAGGAGAGAAGAGATGGAGAGAGGTCACAGCCTCTGAGCTCCATGGAGTCTCTGGCGGTTCCTGTAGCATCTGTTGCCAAGGCCTCCAAACCGCCCAGCTTGCACCGGAGTAACTCCGCCTCCTCCTGATCCCACTGCTCCTCTGTCTCCTCTTCCTCCCTCTCTCCTGCTCCCACTCCTCTACCTCAGGCTGCTGGCTCTCCCCGGGAGCAGCAAGGAGCTACTTTGGCTCCAACTCCTCTCTGCACATGCTCAGCAGCCACTCCAAATCTCTGGACCTGGAGCGCGGGCCGAGCATGCTCAGCGTGCATCCGGAGCAGCGGAAGCACCCCAGCCGGCCCCGCCTCGACCGTAGCAACAGCAGCCGAAGTAACAGCGGCAACCGGGGCAGCAGCAAAGGCTACATGCGGCTGGAGGACAGGGAAGAGCAAGGGGAGAGGCTGCTGGATGTGTCAGTGTCTGCGGCAGCGAGGCGCGACTACAGTAAACGCGAGAAGCTGCTAATGATATCCAGGTCGCATAATAATCTGAGCTTTGAGCACGACGAGTTTAACAGCAGCACACTGAAGAGAGGCAGCTCTGAGACTCGATTCTGAAGATGCTATGAAGACAGTTCTGTCCTGTTCTGTAAATTGCTCTCCAGACAGTATGAGTGTACAGTGTTCATTACAGGGGGACCTGGCGAGCCTAACAGCTCGCCTGGAGAATGAAAACTCAAGCGTAGTTTAAAAAACACTTTTTGGGCAGGCTGGAGTAGTAGAGAGCCGGACAATGAAGTAAAGGTTCAGGCCTCATGTCATGTGAGACAATAGATACTACCTTAGCAGGTCAGAGGTGCTGTTCTGTAGCCGACCCTGACCTGCTGATACTCTGTGGAGGAGGCAAGTGACAGGAGTACTACCTACAGGGATCAGTAAGATAAATCCATTTACATCATCAGTCAACTATATGTGAATAGTTCTAAGAAAGTTTTAACAGGATCTCAACTCTGAGACAAGGCTTTTAGGATCGATGCTGTTTCATTACAACTGGGATTTGAAAGGTGCTTTGTGACAGGGTTTCACTCCAGCTGCTGGTGAATCAAGGACACACGGAAGTGCCCAGACAGGTTTTCTCAGTGACATAAAGGCGGATGCTGTAGAGTCGAGCCCAAACTTGAGAATAGGAAAGACCAGTTTCATGTGGAAGAGAAGGCTCCAAGACAATAATAACATGAATGATTTTGCCTATATAGCACCTTCAAAAACAAATTTTCTAAAATTGCTTAATAGGATTATATAAAAGACATAATGATAATGGTAATTTTCAATAATCTACCAGCCTTGACATGCGAAAACAGATGTAGCAACTAAACTAGTCGGACCCAGCTGGTAACCTTATTGCAGGCCTGAAGCTAGGTAAGGCATGTACACAGCCATAAGGCTCTTAGAGGTAAAAGATATAGATAATAATGGTAAAGTATTTGTTTTCAATGTAGTTGCACAACATGTTTCAGCAACCGTTCTCAGATTGTAGTAGACACGATTGGGCCACAAATAGCAGGTCAGACAAAGCCACATTCTTCCAATGTCAGAAGGCAACAGCGCACACTCAAATTGTCAAATCGTGCTGCAGAAAGCTTTAAAAATCAATAACTTCTTCTCTTCTTCTCTAACTTCTCTAGAACTGCAGGAAATTTTTATATGTCTGCTACACAGAAACTAAACAGCAGTCTCTCTGTCAATGGCTCTGCCACAGGCATTTTTATGAGTTTCTCATAGAAAACGTGATTGACCTCACTCAGGAAATGTTATTTATCTATTCATCATGTTTGTCTATTCACTTAAACAGCCATGCTGTTTCTGCCGATTCTGCCACAGTTCTTATTTTTCTAACAAATCTTATTATTTGCTTTTGTTTTCAATATTCACCATGTGATGAAGATCATAGGATTCAGGAATTCAGCTACTGCTGAACAACAGAGTAATAATGTCTCAAGATAATATTTTGTCATTCGTTTTTATATTTGAAAGTTATGTTCTACTAAACTGGACAAGTGCAGCCACTGCTTGTTTATATTACAATATGCTGACTCATGTGCTTGTTTGAGGTTCTATTGTAGTTTGTCATTACCTTACAAATGCTGCTCCAAAATTTAACACGTGTGTAAATGTTGTTAGAATATTTCCTCTGCTACTTTTAGCACTTGTACGTGTAAAGGTAACACATCTTGCTATTTCGAAATCTAACCTGATGTGCGTTGAAAAGACAAGAGCCCTTGGCAAGAGTACAGGAACCTTACAGAGGAAGCTTTATTAACTAGTTCCCCACTAGTTTTGAGTCAATCCGAATTTAATTCTCTTTAGAAAATAAAATGTATTTCACAAACATATTTTAGCCTAATGACGTATCAATAGAAGCTGATTCCACACACATAGATTCTCATTTCTCAGGGGTTAGTGAAAGGCAACAGCATCTCCTGGGTATATATATGTGTGTGTGTGTGTATATATGCTGTGTACACACAATATATCAACTTACACAGTCTGACACCACACCTAAACACAACTTCCCAAATACATGGCCAATTCTTCTCTCTCTCTCTTTTGCTCCTTTTCTCTCTGTCTCCTGCAGAAATAGAAGAAAAGGTCTGGTTGATCGCCATCAATTATCACTTATACTCTGCAGCTCTGTGGGCTAATCACACACACATACACACAAACAAACATGCACTCGCGGACTCGGATTTCACCCCATCAACATGAAGACATATTCCTCCTCAAATGCAAATATAGTCTTTCTAAAACGCTAGATATCACACAAAACACACACACACACACACACACACACACTTACAATGCTATTTAAGCAGAGGCTGATGATGCTGTCCATCTCTGTCTGTGTTACCAGGGACAGTGATCTAGCCCTTTCTGAAGGCAGGAAACATATTTGACATGAGAGATGGATGTAAACCTCAAATTAACATTCAGCAAGTAAACTAACATTACATAAATCTGTTGAGTTTCCTTCAGTCTTTTGTTGTAACTGGTTGGTTCAGTCTGAATATGAAATTAAAGTTGTCATATTTTTTGAAACAATAGTTTTGTCTTGTAGTTGGACTTGAGTGTGAAAGATCGTTTCAGTCACATAATGTTGAGCATCTTGTTGCCATACGATATGAGTATACAACTTTGACCTTGAGTCGCTTGCAGTCTATAAACTACACTTTTAAAAAGGACAATTGTGACCCTACATCCTTTACAATTCAGTTAAAACAAGTCTTGTTTTCTCACCAAAACTTCTATCAAAAGGTACAAATGTATTTGGGATGCAGAACTTCCTCTAACTCCATTTTGGTTGCTAAGCAAATCTCTTTTCTTGCCCCATTAAGACGGATAGTTTCCTTGGTGAAAGCAACACCATCAAATGTTTCCAAATGTTTCACCACTGTGTCGCGGAAATGAATCAAGAACATCTTAATCAATCGCCTTTTCTTGGTAATCCTTGCTTAGACAGGTGGTGTATTTCAGATCTCAATTTCCACTTTCTGTAGGACGTGACCAAACAGAGAATGCTTACGCAGCTCTTCGTCATCTCGGTACTTGTTCAATTCCTGAGCCGATGTATTACGGAGGAGACAACTCGCGCCACACTCCTCGGCCTGCACCCCAGCTATCTGAGGGGCCTGGTCTGTTATGGAAGGACTCACAGTGCTTGCCAATATTCTATTAATTTTAAGACATGCATAAGGTTACTAATACATCTATATAATTTTTCATGTTGTTGCTTGCTTTAGCTCAGCTTACTGTCTGGCTATAATATCTATCACAATGCAAAAGGATGAGGAGGCAATGTTACTTGTATATAATTTTTTCTAATGAAAAGACCAAAACCAGCAATGAATGTATCCACTAACAGTACTGTATATATAACTAAGAGCCTGATAGCCTCTTTCTCTAACACTTAGAGGCCACTGTTGTCAGTTGTTAAAACACATCAAGGAACCAAATTGTTGCAATGGGTGCCATATTTCCTCATTATGATGACTGAAGAACTCTGTAGAGTGTTGGAGATAAATCCTACATAACAGTACACCGTCACCAGTGCTGGCAATACTCACTGAAAGCCACAAAATGTATGTGTGTCACAGAAGAAAACAGTCCCCATACTTACACTTTCTTTATATATTTCAGTAATGTTTGGCACAAAACAGCAGTACCCAGCTGTGCTAACATTTTGAAAATGATAGTACATGTTTGTGACCGGTTAAGTGATAGTTTATTTTAAGATTTACATCTTCCAGTAGATGATGATGGATCTGGGCTGATTGCACGGATGGTGAAAGTCTATCTTTGGTTTGTAATAAAGAAAATAATAGAATGACCTGTACCATGGTCACATGGCTCTTAAATTTGTTATTTACTTACGTTGTCAAAAGCACAGTATATACAGAGTGATGCTTTCCATTGCCTGCAGTAGCAACGGTTTGGAATAAACAACAAAACAAAACAAAACAACAACAAAAAAAAACTGGATGATACACTGAGCAGTGAAAGCTACCAAGGCGTGCACAAAGAGTACCCATGCAGAAACTCACTGTAACCTCTCTTTAAAAAACAGTCAGCCCCTGGACAGACGGGGCACTGTTCAAAAAGAACAGAAGAAAAAACATTCCAAGATCCTTGTTTGTGTTGGGAATTATTAGAATATTAGGGTGGTGGTCATCGTTGCAGCATACATATGTGCAGACAAGGATGAATATGAGCACATAGGAGGCACACAGATGAAAATGTCCATCATCAAATCCATCCCAGTCACATATTTATATCTACATCAATGAGAAGAGACTTTGAAGAGACCTGAGGCTGGGTGAGCTATCCCTGGAGGAGATAGAAAAGAGCATTCATTTTTCATACAATCGTTCATTTCTTCTCTACACGGTAACAACAGGGTTTCATTTTGTGTGTCTGTGTGTTTCTTTATTTACTCTTGTGAAGGAACTTGTAGCTGTGAAAACAGAACCAACTGTCATGATGTGCTGTGTATTTATACCTATGTTTTATTGGCAACACTTAGCAGTGATATGACGCCGTCAGCTAATAAACAGACTAATTGAAGTACAACAACACATCTGGAGGTAAATTGAATGGTTTGCAGATTGACAGGAGTATGGCTTGCTGCCAGGAGGGTGAACTTGCATTAGCGCAGCTATGCGGATAATATAGCGCGTGGGGATGAGCAGTGCTGAATTAGTGATGGAAGTAAGGTCATCTGGTCAGAGACGAACTGGTTTCCCAAATGGTAGATACTCTATTATTAAAACATTTCTACAGAAGGAAAGAACAGTAAATGTTTATTTAACCAATCATTTCTTATGACTTTCAAAATGTTGATACAGTGTACTACAAGTCTTACAGATTTAAATGTGAACTGCAGATGTTGAATGTCAGGGGTGGAAGAGATGTACTGAGTGCTTTTATGTGTTTCCATAATCACAGCTACAGAATGAAACTAAAATTCCATCCCACACGTGTCCTGGGTTCTAAGCTAACTAAAACCTTCCTGTCATGGTTTTTAAAATCACCTCGTTGCCGTGTTGTCATTATGTCATGTTGACCCCTCACCAAGTCTTCTCCTGTCTCTTCGCGCTGACTCCTGTGTAATTGAGCAGAAAACTGAGTCCCCCCGCAGTGTGTGTCACCGAAAGAGCCTTGTGGCGGTAGTTCCAGCGCGAGTGTGTGTTCATGCGCCTGCCTGTGTGTTCGTGCACTTGCCATGAGGCAGCAGTGGGGGTGCCAGCCTAGTTGCCATAGCAGCCCGAGATGTGCTCTGGACCCCTGACTGAGGAGTAAACTCGCTCACACACACACACGAACATACACACATGAACTGAGCATTTAAAAACAATGTGAGCCCTAACTGCCGGCCATTAATGCAGAAAAAAAATCAAAGCAGTAAAATAGAGCTGTAATCCTGGGGTTAATCCAATTGGCTGCTGCTTGGTCCTACAGTGATAATGACCAGATCAGGTAAGGTCAGCGCAATTTATCTGATGCACTTGACCTGGATTTGTCCAATCTCTGCTGGCGGGGGGAATGATGTAGTCTACTGAATAAATATTTCAAAAAGAATGTATTCTGTTCTAAATATAGGTAAAGAGGAGGCTCTTCGTTCTCATAACTGCTCCACTGCTGCTTTACAATGCCATCAGTCTCTGGAGGAACTGTCCTGAAAAGTAGCTGTAGTAAAGAGGGATACAGTGCATGTTGTAGTATTAATGTAAAATACACTGTAAGCCTGGAGACCCGTTCCACTGGTACTATGTTAATATGGTGGTGGAAGCAGAAACCAACATGACATAAATGATAGCAGCATTATGCAAATAAGCCTGTTATATAGATCACAGCTTTCAAGTTCTAAAACCAGCTTTGACCTTTTCAGCCTCATCTTCAAAGTAGTGTCTAAACTTAGAAAGAACTCATTACATTGTGTTTGTTTTATGTGCCATTTGTAGTAACTTTCTGACAGGATTATGGGCATTTTATAAGGGAATTTATGGTAGAGGATTCATGACCTTTCAAGATGACTTTGGACACACAGAAAGCCCATATACACATAGCCACTATATGCATCATGGGTGGATCAGATCCATCTATCCAGAGTCAAAAAAGCCACGTGTAAACGCAACCAAACGGCATAAGAGAAGGTCTGAAAGCTGATACGAAAAGCATTTTAACCAGATGCTGAAAAGGTGTAAATGCATGTCTCTGAGATGTGTGCATGATCTTTTGTCCCTTTGGGTCTGTAAGTATAATAAGCAGTGATATCGCCTCACAGGATCTGTCCACTGTGATAACTGCAGCTGAAGTGACACTACATTTAAACTGATATCAGACATTGTTCTATACATGAAGTGACAGGAAGAAAATGGCTCCATCAATTTTAAGATATATGGTCATACAGAAGGTATAATGTGATGTTGTAGAGTTTATCAGATTCCTGATCACTACAACCATTAAATTATCTGTATGAGTGAGGAGGTGGAGCCCCTCATCTTCATGAGGGTTCATGAAGATGTGCACAACTTTTGTTTAATCTGTAGTCCATTCATCTGAGTCAGGTGATGGATAATTGTTAGCTTGCTAATTGTTAATGTTGTAACTGAGTGCTTGTTGAGCAATTACTTGGCAGCTTCAGGTGTATAATCACCACTCTTTGGACTGAGGTAGTGCTGACCCTGATTTGCATAAAGCTTGGGAAAACTAAGAGGGATGCAATCAGATTTGTGAATGGAAACACAAATATGTGGCTAAGTGTTAACGAAAGTCTTTTACACAGCATCTGGACTTTATCCAGATATGAGATACTGGAAGTGACAAGTGTAAATGAGGCAAAAGTGAAAACAGCTGTGTAATGCCTTCTGTGGCTCAGCAGCTTTGTCAAGTCTGAGAAAATTACAGAGATGGCGTAATTTAAATAATCTCAGCATAAGTTTGAAGATTACACATTTTTAACAGTAAGCTTTGCATTACAGACTGGGGACATGGAGTTTAAAAGACATGAATGTTACCCAGGCAGGCAGGGTCTCTTAAAGGACACTTGTTGACAAGTTGAATTATGGGAAGTGAAGGATCTGGGATTTTTGGAACTTGACCCACACTTATTACTGAAAGTCAGGATAATGTGACCTCTTGCTGTCATTTTGACTGTTGTATTTTCAACCAGCCTCTGACAAGTAACAAGTAAATAATTATTCTTTATGTGTGGTTTGTATACAGGCCATATTCTGATCATTCAGCCTCAATAGCTTCAGTTACTGTACTATCATAGACATGGAGAAGATGGAAAATAGGAAATAATACTGCAGAACGTATTCTCTGCAATGGTGGCCTAACCCTAACCCAAACTGATTAAAAAACAAAAACAAAACAAAGCAAAACATATATCTTAAATGTTTTAAACAGAGCTTGTATATTCTTATCCTTGACTCCTGTGGTGTTCTGTGCAGGTGCTGAATAAAAGAGGAGTCAACTAAATGCTTGGGAACATTGCCACCACTGAAATAGTTCAGTGTTACAAAAATAAATATTGTATTATCATACTCATGAATATTCTTCACAACAAAACTTAATCTCCTCAAATTTTGAATTCTTTGGCTTGCAAGCTGCAGTTTGAAGTCAAAGTGTGATGTAGTTTTTCTTTCATCATATAAGTTGAATCTTATCATTTAAGAGCTGGATACATATTGTGCTGTGAGTGACTGTGGATGTCTAGCAGCACAAAAGCCCCTGGAGTATATTTTCTAACGTGTGTTTTGTTAGACATTTGTGAGACTGCTCCATGGCACCAAACTGCAACAAGGCCATGTTTCTTCCTATGCATTCAAGCCAAAGTGTTCAGAGAAGCCAGGTGCTGGATTGAGTGAAATGTTGAGAAAAGAATCACAACCAGTATGTTTGTCCTCTTCAGTAAAACTATCTGACCATTAAAGTAGAGATCCCCTTTGCATCAGGTCTTAAATATGTGAAACAATTGAGTGAGAGGGAGGCAACAAACTGTCAGTCTTTATTTTTACAGCAGTTATGCCTGAGTATCAAATTAATTTGACAGTGATTTAGGGATGTCTAAAAATGCTTTGATGGTGCTTAGCAGAAAACCCAAGGCCTCCGCAGCAATGCTCATTAAACATAAGACACACACACACACGCACGCACACACACATACACACAGTGCCAGCACCAGGTGAGTCACCAGTGGGCTTTGCATCTGCTTCATATTCCCTTCTAAATACAGTCTCTGTCTCTCTGTTTCTCCACCCATCTGTTTCTTCTCTCTCTTGTGGTTTCCTCTCTCTTTCCTTCTCATTTTCCCCACGCTCAGCCGCCACCTTCATCATCCCATCTCCTCTCTTCCTCTCTGCCTTTCAATTATTACCTCTCACCCTGCACTGCCTGCCCCCTTGTCTCTCCTCTGTACATGTATTCTTCCATCATTTTTCTTCTTCCTCTACTGTACATCTCTGATCCCCTCCCTCTCTCCCACTAGTATCCTCCTTTTTTCTGTACTCTCTCTGTCTCTCTGATTTGTAAGGACATGACAGTAGAAACTAAAAGGAAGCTCCAAGAGGAACTGTGAGCTAAGACGCCGACTGCATCAATATTTCACATGCTCTTCAGTGAGTGCTACTCACAGACGCAGGTGGAGTTGCTAATGAAAGAACATTTATGAGTCTAAATGGAACAAATAGGGAAAGAGATAAATCTGTTAGGGCAGAACTGTCTCAGTTATTTGTTGTTCATGTTAGCACTGCACTATCTGCTGCTGCTGTTGTATCTCTGCTCTGGCAAAAGATCTCGTCATATTAAAGATCCCATTTATGACCTGCTATTGACATTTGATTTGTATGAGGATATCTTATCTGGATAAGAAGAAAATGTGAGTTAAAGCATTACTACAGTGATGCATTATTGCACTTCTACATAGTTTGGAGGGGGATGATCAAAATTGAGGAAGGAGATGTTGAGATGTCCTGACTTTTGTCTGTACTATGGCTTAAGCTCCAAAAATGCTAGATCCTACACTTCCCATAATGCATCTAAATAGCCTCTTTTGACCTTACTTTTCTGGTTAACTCCACATGTTCAGTTTATAACACACACTTTCTCTAACACGTGTAGTCTCCAAACCTAATCTGAGATAACCCTGATTACATCATCAGGGTTTAAACAGGTTAAACAGGTGTTTTCACAGGTGCTTACGGCGGTACTCCTCATGACAAGTAAACTGAACTTCATAAGTAAAATCAGTGAAGTGAAGGTAATACCTTTAAAGTATTTCTTCTTAAGCTACTTCAGATTACCTCCAGACCACATCTGAAGGTGGTCTACAGTAGCTAGCATTGTCATCAAATCTCAGCCAAGTGTGAATTTAGTCTGGGCAGTCTGGGAACGATTTCTTTTCTTCTTCTTTGTTTTATAAAAGAAGGTGTTCTTTTTGGCATTTTGCCTTTGTTATTACAAAGCAGAAATGTTTCCCCTATATGGAATGTGTCTCAAACACTACAATGCTCCATTTGACCTTGTTCTTAAAGGAAAAGTAAATACGTAAGTTTCTTGCAGAGAGAAAAGAACTTCAACAAATAAACTAATACAAATAAACACACTCACACCGACACTCTTCTTCCATCAATCTTTCTCATTCTACTGTCAAATAACACATTTTCTAGTTCATCATCTGTTTAAGGCACACAAGGTGGCATTTAGTAGCTTGTCCTTTTATCAGTATACTGTATATAGTGCAGTTATCAATGGCATAATGTGATATCATTATATGACAATTACCTGCATGGTGTAATCAATTCAGATAGCCTGTTGGCTTTCATTTTAGATGAAAGATATTTATCATGATATTACAACAGCATCATTTCATTCCAGTTTAAGACTGGTGGCAGAAATGTTATCAGTTCAACTGGAGACTATTTGTGTTAGAAATGTTTAGGTATAATGAGTTGCACTCTACAAATATTTCTTCTATGAGTTCTGCTTGAATGAGTAAGCACATTACAGTTTTAATCAAGCATACATGAGTACAAATGTTAAATGGATAAGGGAGGATACAGGGCAATACATTTGATTGGATTAGATGTTTGCAGGCAATGAAAAGTGGAGGACAGAAGGAGCAGAGACAGAAAGAAAGAGAGACTCGTGGGAAATTAAGACATCCTGGAGGTTTGTGGACGGACGTATTCATGGGTAGGGAGTGAGTGAGCGTGGGTTGGCTGACAGAGAGGTCACACAACTAGCTGTGTGTGTGTGTGTGTGTGTTTTGTGGTCTCCAAGTGGGACTTACCTGACTGTTAAGAGTCAGCAAACTAAAAGCTTTTTCACAGCACGCACACCTTTGTGTCTGCATTTCTTTACCGCACACAATGTACACAAGTGCTGTATACTGTGGCGCACAGCACAAACACACACAACATACACTGACAGCTGATGTTGTGCTGTAGTCACTGCAGGAGGATGTTTGGTCTCTATCCTCATTAATAAACTACAGTGCATGCATGAATGAGCTAATCTGTGTGTATTTGTGTGTGTGAGACTGTCTTTCATGGTGTGCTAATGCTTATATGGACTAACTTTAATGGTACAAACGCACACACACACACACACACAAGTTCACGCATGTGGATGTGAATTTATATGCGCACGTTTGTGTGTGTGCAACTGTGAGCAATGCACTGCACTGTCCATCTGCAAGACTCCCTCTGTGTGTGTGTGTGTGTGTGTGTGTGTTAAAAGTTTAAACGCCCCCTCCTGTATTTTCCTGTCTCTGTAGGCATCATCTGCCTACCCAACCAATCAAGAGGAAGCATCCCACATCGCTCTTAATGAGCCAATTAAATTAGTGCTGCTGAAAGGAACGACCTCAGGGCACTAACCCCCCTCCTCCTCCTGCTGCTTCTCTCTTCTTCTCTTGCCTTCTCTCTCTCTTTAATTGCTACTCTCCCTTTCTCTTATCGTCTTCCCATCTATGGCTCCATTGCTGTTTCTCTCTCCTTCCTTTTTCTTTTTGTCTCTCTCCGTCCCTCATCCTTTTGTCTTCCTATGGTCCTATGTGTATCTGTCTATCCCTGTCTCACCAGATATTTCTCTCCTGTCCCCTCTAGCTATTCTCCCCTTGTGTCCTTCATCCATTCTTACTTTGACCGGCTTAATTGGGCTAGTCAATCATCTATCTTGTTACAGAGCTGTTATATAGATTGGCAACATGGGATACAAACACACACAGCTTGCTGCTCATTGTTTTGGAAGTAAAGTAACCTTACTTCTTTGGTTCAGTCTCACTGCTCTCATTGGTGGCAGCGCAGAAACATTTGATCTATCTTTATCTAACAATACATTAGGTTGCTACTAAAGCGTACTGTATTACTGGATACACTCTACTGTTGGTCAACACGTGCTTTTACTTTTCAACTAAGAACAAAAAGGAATGATAAATTATTCATCTTTGAATGTGGCTTTATGACTGATCTGTACGCAGGGGTGACAAAAGAGAGGAAAACACTGCCAGAACAGCTTCAGGGCTCCATGGCTGCATTAGTCTGTGAAACCCTGCCGCAGGGATAAAAAACAATTTTTCCAAAGTACATTCAAGATAATTGTGGTTTCGACAGCTGTATCACCCTGTGTGATGTGATGTGACATGGTTGCACCATATGATTCATATCCTTTTTATACTCATCAAAGCGTTCAGTGACCTCTTGTGCTCTGTATAATAGCGTTAGCATTATGTTTTTCTGTACAATATACATATACATGTATACACTGAATAAGGTTTACACTATTGCTGGTGTGATACATGACTGACTACAATGCCTGGTGTTCACCAACAATTGTGCAAAACGTCACAAATGTTCAAGTTAGCTGCCATCATGAAGGCGAAAATGCCTTCATTATGAGGGAAATCAGAGGAGAATGGCAAGAATTATTCCACCCAACAGGTGGGCAACGAGTCTGCAAATATCATCTCATTACAAACCCTGACAAAACAAACAACTCTGCACACATTGAAGCAGATGGACAACAGAAGAAGACCACGTGATCATCACAATCAGAAGACTGAAGGTCCACACTGACTGAAAAATCCTGGTTTCTGTTCTAACATGCTGATGGTGGGTTGAAAAATTGGCAAAAATAACATGAATCCATGACTCCACCGTGATTTGTGTGAACAGAACAAGCTGGTAGAGATGGTGTAATGGGTTTTTACTGATATAATCTTGACTGTGCAATATCATCTCACAAGCATGTAGCATGTAGACGTCAAACCAACCGACCACTTTAGCAAAAGAACATGGACGTAATCTTTGAAGTGTGTGCCACCAAAATCTAAAGAAACTCAACAATGCTTTCAAGTCATCCATGACTAAGGACGTGGAGGATATTCTGCTTCGTTTCATGTATATTTGAAAGCTTTTGTTAAGTATTTCAGATCATGATGACAAATGATAACAAACGATGTTTAGGAAATTATAAAGTAATTTGTCAATAAACTGGTTCACTCTCTCCAGTGCATGCAAGAAAACATCTGTTGTGTTTCCTGTATTTAAGTGGATAAAAACCACACAGCATCTGATTTTGTCACCAGTTATCCAGATCAAATTTTGTGCTCCAGATCTGAAAGAGGCTGTTATATATATATTTAAACAGGACCAGCCTAAAAACCTCAAGTGGGGTTTCTAAAGGTTGTGCTGCTCCTCAGACCCAGCTGGACTTTAGTATTTAAAACCAAGACAGCAAGCAAACAACCAACAGTGACTCAGGGATCAGACTGAAGCACTGTGTGACTAATGTCATAACTCTATCATAGTCTCATTGCCCTGTATATGATCAGGACTTTATATATGAGATGTTGATCATGCTGTGTTTGGATAGGAGAAAATCTGAGAGCAATTACTCCTTGCTATGCTGTTAAATTTCAAAGACTTGAAAATCTTGAAAATCTAAATATTTTATGGTTTGTCAGCCTCTTGTTGAACCGGATTTGAATTAATAGTTCTTTTCTTACAAAGATCAGAGGGAAGTTCAACATAACTTGATTAGGGTGTGACAATAATGACGCTGTTCTGTGTGCGAATATAAACAATGAATTTGTGTTGTGATTTAGCATGGCTGCACAACTGAAGCTGAAGTTTGTCTTTGCACTGGCTGAAAAAGGGCAGCGAGAGTTTGAGGATGAGATTGGATTGAATTTGTCTCAATTAGGCAAACAGGGAGAGAGAGAGAGGGAGAGAGTAATGTCTCCATCTGCCATAATTTGTTCACTTGGGACAATGACTGTTCACCCACTGCTACACACACACACACACACACACACACATTACAATAACCATGAGTGCCTCTAAATGTTAACAGACATGTCCTTAGGTTGAAAGCAACAATTAACTTTCTGAGACATCCCTCACACACATACACACTCACAGCACACATCTACACCAGTGTTTGCTCTGTAGTCATTCAGCCGCATTAGTTACCACAGCTACACAATTATCTACAGATAAAATTGACAAAAACATACACATGAGGGCCTTCCAAGTGTTTACAATCAGAGATGTAATCGTGATAACTAAACAAACAACAACTACATCAGAGCTGCAACAAACCAGAGGCAGATGTGGAACAAAAACCACAATACACAGAGACATACACTTACACACACACACAAAGTCATATTAAAGAAGCAACTATGTAACAATTATTGGATATTTCTCGTGTGACAAGATCACACAGAGGGTAACAGGAAAGCAATATATATCAGAAATCACTACTTATGAAATAACTTTCTTTACTGATGTTTATGTTTTTGAGACAAAATGTTCCCTGAGACAAAGCAAAAATATAAAACCACCCTCAACACATAAGTGTGAGTGGATTTAGTGGAGTTTGTTGTAATTGCTGCACATCTACAAATAAAACATTAACTAAGCTTGAGAGGGAATAAAACGTTCTCATTGCTGTTGATTTGCCTCCAGCAGTTGGCAAAACTTTTATTCAGATGGTCCAATACTGATTGAAAACCATAAAAAAAAAAACCCAGATTTGACAGCATTACTTGTGTATTTGCTCTTATCTTTACAGATTACATTATCCTTAAGTATGTAATGAACTTCAAATAAAGCATTTTGTATGAAAGTCTGTCTGACATATCTACAGGCCAAAGACTTTACAGATGCTGCATAAGACCACACTTGATGGTGGGGTGTAAAACTTGACATCATGCAGAGGAGCAAGATGAATCATACAAATGGGGATAGACAGATACACTTTTGGACAATCCTTCCTCAAAGGCATTCACAACGTTGCACTCAGATGGACGTAGGTTTATAAAAGTTTGAGGGGTTAAAATCCTACATAATGTAGGTCGGTTTCAGATGGTGTATGATGATCTGACAAACACAACACTTAAAGCATGCTGACACCTAAACTATGAACTTAACCAAATTCTAACCAGCTTTTGCTGAAATCTGCTGTAATGTTTTTAAGATAATAAATCATTAATATATGTGTCGTGGAGTACATGTACCACACTTAAAGAATCTCTCCATACTAAGTTATGTAGAAATGTTGATGAGTGCGTTATAACTCGTAGCGGTACATCTGTCATGGTTCACGTGATTAATAAAGTCTCTTCAAAACAAAGCTCCTGTGCTGGAGGCAACACAAATTTAAGAAGGTCATGATATTATAGGAATAATATTATGGCATGTGAACATTTGTGCATAGAAACATACTAATGCTAGCCTTTTCCTTTCTTCCCTCTCTCCCACATATGCTCTCTGCAGTCTACATCACTTTCTCTGATATACACACATACAGTAAACACACAAGCAGACACACCGATCCATTTCCACTGGTAAAATAATGCATATTTGATCTGAAGCCAGTGAGTTATGAATTATACACAGAGCAGTCTACACTGAACTTAAAAGCTGCACTGTGGTAGTGTGTATGAGTGTACAGTACAGTGTGTGTGTGTGTGTGTGTGTGTGTGTGTGTGTGTGTGTGTGTGTGTGTGTGTGTGTGTGTGTGTGTGTGAGTGTATATGTGGGCTGAAGTCTTTGATTCTGACACCTGAAAGACAGAATTTAAGTTTCCTGGTGGCTCAGTCAGTTCAGGACAATGCCCAGGTTCAAATACGTGAGTCCACACATCTGTCAGTCCACTTTCACTTTAAACTATCCAATAAAGGCGTAGAAGATAAATCATCTATACATCGTAATACAAACCTAATCTGAATGAAGGCTGAAGTTTAGAGGCGATAAAGAGTAGAAATCAATGATTTCGTACATTGCAGAACTAAAGATGCTCAATTTTTGTACACACTGCTGAACATAACTTAAAACCTAAAGTTTTAAACCTTTCTCTATGTAAGTAGTTATTGTTTTACTAATTAAAATATCCCAGAAATTAAAATGTTATATAGTTAATTAAAATCAGTTAAAAAAGATTAAAATACAAGCTTTCCTTGATGAAAATTTAGGCTTACAGTATAATCCTCCCATTAGTTGACTGCTGCCTCTTCAGTGAAAAGCAATAACAAGAAATTGAGCGAACAAGCTACAGGATATGGACAATTCCAACAAAACCTGAATTGTGTATAAAGCAGCCATGAGCGAAATATTCCTCAATAAAATATAATGCGAGACTAGTGAAAGCTCTTTGTACATACAGAATCAGGTTTCTGCAGGACACTGATATTATTAACCATCATGATGAAACAGAGGTTCAGGAGCATGTTTAGGCAATAAAGACAGAAAGCAATAAAAAAAGAATTCTAATATTTCCTTCTGGATGGGAGTGTGGACGTGGGGCAAAACAAACGAAGACAACAGGGGGCAAATGACACACAAGAAGTAATTACTATCTGTATTATCTGTAATATGGTAGTAGTCAGTAGTCCCAGCAGCAGCCCTGCATGAGGGTGAAGCGAGGTGAGTCATATTTCATAACTTAAACACGTTCACCGCTGGGTGCTCAAAATCAATTTAAGTCAGCATAAGACAGGTTTTACTGATGACTTAATGATGCCTGGATTTCTGTTGTGACAACAGTCCATGTTCACAGGAGGTATTCTAACTTATCATGGTAGGAGAAGCACAGGTGGTACTAATTTACTCACTAATAGCATCTGTTTGAGATGCATTAACTGGTAGTAAACTACAAGTTTTTTTTTTTTTTTTTAACAAATGCTTCAATCATGTAATCATTGCCAAATGTAAGTGTATAAATACTCATCAAATGTCATAGTGTCTATGATGTCATTATTAGTAACGAGACAAAGACACTACAGACATGCTAGCTGCTCTATGAGGCTGCACTTAGGCACAGCAGTGCTTTGAGCTAAATGCTAACATCCGCATGCTAACATGCGCACAATGACAATGCTCACATGCTGATGTTTAGCAGCTGTAATGTTTACCATGTAGTATATCTGAGACTGGTGGTAAGTATGTAAACATAAACTTAAATAGTAGAGAAACTGTCATTTTGAGCTGATGATGCCCCTGGGTGAACTGTCACCAAAGTGACAACAAGCCAACTAAAAGGACCATAAATTTGTGCATAGCATGACAATCCTTATGATTTCACTTTAAAACACCTCAATTTCACTGTGAAGCTGGAGAAAAAGTCAGGGAGCAACAGAGTTATTGGGATTTATCCTCTGGGCATAAGGAATGTCTGTACAAAAATTTTATGACAATCCATCCAATAGTTGTTGAAATATTTCAGTCTGGACTTGAAGTGGTGGACCAGCCAACAAACAAACACTGGCATCCCTGGAGCCATGCCAGTAGCATGCTACTAATAAGCCTTACGTAGACACCATAATGGTAGAAAATGTTCATTCTCTACTCTGCATTTTTACAATATTTTTTCAATATTGTTTTCCTTAATATAATCCAAATACATTCCATTGAGAGCTGTAAATCAATGACAGATAATTAGGATTTAAAGACTCACCTTCTCTTTCAGGGGTCTGGGGATCAGAGAGGCCTGTAGGAGTTTTCATGTAATTTGGGACCTGTCCTACAAAACACAACACAAGGTGAATATAACTGTTGTGTGGCAGTAACAAAACAGAACAAAGATTTAATGCAGATAGTTTAAAAAAGACATATCTGAATATAATTTATTAAACTGTAAAACTGAACTGTAAAATGTCTCTACGTATTATAATCAATGTTTGGTGAAGCATGTACACACAGACAATTATAATACTGGATATAGGATACATATTTAATTTCCTGTTCCTGGTTTCTGCATCTGGAAAATCTGAAAAATCAATTTAAAAAATCAATACACATAATAACTAACACCTAACTAGAGTATTAGTAGTGGTGTTTGTTGCAGTAAGCAGTAGCAGTGGTAATTTTGACAGCAGCAGTTGCAGTAAAAATACTACAGTAGTAGTAGTATTTGTACTCATCATATGGAAGGCTGTTTAATAGCCATGTGTTACAGTATTAGTGTTAAACATGCTGAAAAAACTCTTCACAGTCTATTTAATCTATTCAGAGTCCTCTTCAGAAAATTCTGGCTGAAAATCCCACAAATGATCTTTCAGCAACTTTCTTTCAGCAGCTCTCTGAACAAAATATATCCTGTGAAAATTACAAGCTTAAAAGCAAACCTCTTAATCTTAAATATTGTCTCCATCCTTTTTTCACCACCATCTCTGTCACATTTACCTCTGCATCTTCTCTCCTATGCTTAAAACATTTTCCCAGCCCTTTTTATCCTGTAGATTCACCTTCAAAGAATTTCTTTCTTGTTTTGCTTCACTCCATTTCACCCACTTTATCTTCCTCCTCTCCTCTCTGCATTTATCCATCCTTCCTTCCTTCCTTCTCTCTCGCATCTCTTTCCTTCTTAAAAATCCTCTATCACTCCTCTGTAAATCCTCTCCAAAATTAGTAATAAATGAAACAGGATTAGAGACACTGTGATCCTGTTTAATCCTTAAAGGGATACCTTCATTAAGGGGATACCTCCATATGTTTTTCTTTAAATGAAAAAAACATTATCTCTGTGACTGCTCTGTCAGCATACGTGTGTATGCACACGCGTGTGTGTGGATTTTGATTTCTATTACCCTTTAATCCAGGATTAAAGAAATCTAGAATGTAGGATTCTAGAATTGTTAACCTCCCCAGTTTCTCAGATACTGGATTAGATCTCTCACTCTACTGAGTATCACAGATCCAAGTATCAGAAAAAGATTCACTACAAATGATGGAAAACGACAGGAAGGACAACATCAACCAACTGCCATCACCTGAGTCTGCCGAACCACCTGCCTCTGGTTGTGAGGCTACGACCAAGAAGGACAGCGGGGACCAGCTCAGACTGTGCACAACCCTGCTGACGGTGAGAGTCCTGACCAAGTGTCAGGCTCTCAAGACCTGCAGCCACGAAGAGTGGGTCCCCCACACAAAACATCTGGTCAGCCAGACAGTGGAGGGACTCACCATCCCTGAAGGCTTCTGCCCAGATGCAAAACACACCAAGAAAATCTGCAAGGCTGTGCTGAGGGACCTGAGGAAACAGTTTGGAGGACGGCGTATGCTGGAGTCGGTGATCCTGCTTCAAGACCCGGTTGTGGACACAGTCATCGTAAAGTCCATGCAAGTGCACATCAGACAGCAGTCTGCTCGGCTGGCCAAAAAGGCAACCTCCCAGAGCCTGTGGAAGGACATCCTCCAGGTCTCCGCTTTCTCAGCCGGCCTGCTCGCTGCTCTCATTCTCCTGGCATTCATCCCCTGAGGCAGCACAGCATCACCTGCAGGTGAAGAGCTTTGCATGTGGACAGAGCTTGTATCTCTAGAAACTGAATTTAAATAATTTATATTTGAATTTGAATACTTAAACTTTAATAATTGCTTTTTAAAAGTTCATTTGATTCACATAATTTGAATTTGTGTTGTTTAACTTGAGTAACTGAATCTGAATTGAAAAATGTTTAGGTTAGGTTTCAGTTCCAAACTAATCATGCTATCCAGATTCAGTTTTTTAATGAACTCCACTTTCAAATCCAAACAAATTCAGTTTCAGGCGACATACAGTACTTCTGTTCATGTTTGCAGCTCTGCAGCCTGCTCTAAAGGGCCACACAGTAACAGCAACACAGTCAGTATCACATCAACCTGACACTTGTTGCTGTTGCTGTCGGCGTGGGTTTTCTCCGGGTACTCCGGTTTCCTCCCACACAACCAATTCAGCCAATTAAAACGATTTACTTTATTTTTTTTATGTCTTTAATGACTTTCTATTATATTAGACTTATAAGGTAAACAATGAGATTAAAATGGATGGATGGATAAATAAATGTGGAGGTAAAGAAGTAAATAAATGAGGGGGAAAAAATCTAAGCTGGTCATGAATACAACTCTGGTGGAAAAAGAAGAAATTCTTAACAGGACTGGGTGTTGAACTGTAATACTTTCTGAGTCTGTAAGAATCAAAAGCATAATTCCTCATAAAGCTTGGACACACAAACACTTTCAGTCAGTCAACTGGGACGTACTTATTTTCTCAAGGGGGAAGTTCAAATCAATGTGGGAATAATTTAGTGGTTAGTATGTATTTACGAGGAAAGTCTTAGTCTTAGTACTTTTCTTTAAGTAAGGGATCTCAGTTCGTCCACCTCTGGTTATACACTGTGTGTGTGTGTGTGTGTGTATGTGTGTGTGTGATGGCTTAAATTCAAAGTATCCCCCTCACTGGATACCTTTGTCATTGAGCAGAAACAAAGTAAAACTACACAAAGCCATTTCTCATACAAACCGTTCCAAACAGCAATGAGAAATAACTGCTTGGAAAACTGCCTGGTCTGTGGTGATTTAAAGTTACCACAGGGATAGAAAGGTAAAAGACGGAACATCACACACAAAAGGAATGCATGTGCACTTTCCACACAGAAACTTTTATTTATTTGTGCTGTTATAATGTGTGTGTGTGTGTGTGTGTGTTAATTTGGCTGACATTTTATTTGGAGCCTTTTCAACACACCCCAGGTCTCAACAGAGTGTCATCAGGAAATGTTTTTTTTTCTACGAGCATGATTTGATGCTAGTGTGAGTGCTTTGGTGCTGTTACAATACATCACCGATAAGAAACCAACAACAGATCACATTAGGTTTACATCCAAATAAGGTTAAACAGGCATGTACTTACATCTACATCTTACATCCATTTATGGCTGGTGCGTGACTTGTGCGTCTAAGCCTCAGGTTTTCTTTGGGTGATGCCTTCAACTGATTCTGTTTAGGAGGCAGTCTGTGTTTTGGTTTAGAGTTTCTGTCACTTCTTGTGAAGATAAAAATGCTTGTACTGACAACTGTGTGGGTGAATAGAGTAAAACTACATAGCTTCTTTTACAAGGGATGTGTCTCTGCACTGCATCAAGGCTTTCTGACTTAGGCTGATGGTGTCACCTCTGCTTGTTAGCTAGGGGCATGGCTACAATATATGGTTGGCAGTGTTGGTCTGTTGGTGGATAGCTTGGTCCACCACTTTGGTCCAGACTAAAATATCTCAACTACAGGATAAACGGACTGCACTTATATAGCACTTTTCTAGTCATATCAACCACTCAGAGTGCTTCACACTACAGGTCACATTCACCCATTCACACACACATTCATACAGCACTTGTTCTATACACACAAAGAGCTTTCTAACACATTCATGCACATTCACACACCGATGACACATCAGGGGCAAATTAGGGTTCAGTATCTTGCCCAAGGACACTTCGGGATGCAGACTGGAGGAGGCGGAGGTCGAACCACTGACCTTCCGATTGGTGGGCGACCACACTACCTCCTGAGCCACAGCTGCTGGACTGCCCCGAAATATTGTCCACATATTCATATTCCCCAGAGGATGGATCCTGCTGACACCATATGGTTGACATATTTTATTTTGAATTAAATGTTTTAGCAACTATTCAATGGATTGCCATGAAATTTGGTACAGATATTGGTGGTACACTGAAGGTGAATCCTACAAACTTCGGTCAAAATTTTACTCTTATCCACTCAAATATCTACTGAATGAATTTCCATAAAATTTTGTACAGACATTCACTGTGCCCAGACATCACCAGTGCAACTAAGAGGTACCCATTTGTGGTTTTGCATCAGATCGTCAGGTTGTCAGGAAGTTTGGTATAGATATTTGCGTTCCTCACTGGATGAACTGTAATCGGTTTTGTGATCCCTTGACTTTTCACCCTCTAAACTTTGTTTACTTTGGTTTTTGAAGAAATAACTGCAAGCTAATTACAGTCTATGTGGAATCTGACAATTTATTTGTGTCTTGATTTGATTAAGGATTCATTCTTGATTGAATAAATACAATGGAGGACAGTAATGGCCTTTTTTGCTCAGGTAATATAATGAAACACTGCATTGGTTCAGATAAGGTCACCATCTGACCAAACAGAAAAAAACTGAGAAAAGTGTGTGAGACTAGGCTGCTTCTGTATTCCATCTAAGATGTCAGATGCAGGAATTTGGAAGGATACTGCAGTTTTCTGCCTGTAGGAACATACTGAAATGACTGTGATTTACAGACCAACATCACTGTCTTCGGTCTATATGTTCTGGAGTAAGTGGGGCAAAAACTGAAAAAAGCGTAGTGCTCCAGAACCACTGAAACCCGTCATTATCCGCAATCTTTAACAGTCATTTACAGACCAAGTTATTTTCTTTCCAACATTACCATTGTCATTGTAAGCATTTTAGCTCAAATCACTGCTGTGCATAGATATAGCCTGACAGAGCGGCTTGCAGGGCTGTATACTCTGGCTATTGTAGCTGTAAATTGACATTACAGCTTCCATAGCGACTCATGCAGTGAGCGTAGCACTTTTAAAAAGCGTTTCCGAAATTCTAAATTAAGCAAAGTGTCATGTTGGCTGGGGAGATGGAAGGACAGAAAGACAGAAGACCCACAAATTGGATAAGAAGAGAAAAGAGGAGGAAATAAATGAAAGAGTAAAACTGAGACAGGCGAGAACTAATCCCATTTATCATCTTCCTCTTCCTCTCCCTCTTTATCTCTACTCTCCCCCATTGTAGCCTCCTAAGCTCTGCCACCAACCCTTCCCCATTCTCTCCCGTCTCCCCTTCTCTTTTACCACCCCCACTCCTCCCTTTTGTCTCGATACAAGAGCATCATCAGGGGGATGAGATAACCTTTTAGTCCACCCTTTTAATCTCTCTCACACACACGCCCTCTCTTCCTCCCTCTATTCCTGTCTTTTCTTCAATCTCTCCAGTCCCTGTCTGCCTGTGTGTAAATGTGTGTACATGTGCAGCAGATTCACATTTCAAAGTAACTAACAGAAGAGACTTGAATTACAAGCCACCCTTTCACAACTCTGCTCTCTCCCTCTCAGAGACAAATTCATGTTCATGAATATTACATTAAACTTGTAAGTAAAACCTTTTTATTCCTTCACCTCCTCTCCCCGTGTTCTCCCTCTCCTCTACAAAGAGACTGTAGTTTCTGGTCACGCAGGTGCTTCGGCAAAGTGCTTGTGTCAGAAAAATATTTGAGTTACCACTATCCCTGTTGGAGCTCATCATCTGCTTGTCAGCAGCACTACAGGACTGTGGTCAGACTGGACTGTTGGTTCAGCTCCCTGATGTGAGTAAGTGCCATGTGTACTGTACATCGCCCCCTCTCCCCTACGGACATACACACTCATTCATGCACCACTTTGTTCTCCTGCAATCACTCTCTTATGCTGCCAGTGAAATATAGCTAAATAAAAACAAGACTAAAAGTCTGAAGCCACACTAGTGACCCTGTGAGGCTGTACTGCTCTTCATACACCAGGAAACTACATTGTTGGATGGATGAAAAGTGAACTGATAACTTCATGCTTCCATACCAGGAGTAGGGTAAAAATTGTAAAAGTCTGGCGTCAGGGTGATGTGAGTGGGAGGGCCACTTTTATTCTCAGTACGGTGGCCATCTAAGGACATGTTTTCAGCTTTTCAGGCTCTGCTCTACACTCAGACTTGGCTGTCCTTTCATCAGTCAAAACCAATTTACTGAACCTCAGATGCAGACTCCACTTTGAACCGAGCGCTGATGAACTTCCAATGGTTAGAGTGTGAATACGCCTATTAACATCTACTGAATGTTGACATGCAGATGGATGTAAAATTGAGCATTTTCTGCGTGTGACTGAGATCCTCTTTGTTTGGCAGCACCTGGCAGTTACATGATGTCTTCCTGAAGCCATATTCCTCATATATGTTTAATCAATCTGTACAAATGTGTCATCCTGACTGTAATTTTACTATGTTGGTCTATTCTGTACTGGCAACAGATATTTAATGTCTGTCCGATTTGGAAGACGGATCCCTCCTGTGTTGCTCTTCCTTTTTTTTTCTTCCATTTTTTGCCTCCAGTAAAAAGGGTTTTTGATTTTTTTTTTTTTTTTTTCCTAATCTGAGTTGGGCTACATAAATAAAACTGACTTGATATATTTAAAGCAACACTATATACTTTTGCCTCCTCTTTCCTCTTTCTTATCGGAGATCATACCTGCCCAAGTTACAAAGTGCAATAAACAGGCGTTTGGGCATTAACTGGGAATAAAAGAGTGAGTGTCATTTTCCCTAACACAATTCACTGTACCATCAAAATGATTTTGAAGCTGTTATTTAAAGGTAAAATAGTTAAAAAGTACTGAAAAGTTTAAAGCCTCACAAGTGGGTGGACTCTTTTGCTTAAAGCAGCATAATGCATAAGATTACAAACCAAAAATGTCTGCTTGATCGATTTTAATTTTCCATAACATGATCAAATGTCATGTTTTGTATGGATCGACAGTAGGACCGGGTCAATATGAGACAACAGAAATTTGTTGATTGTATAGGGGGTTTTTGTTTACTCCTAATCAGTAGACAGATCTTTTTCGTTTTTAATTATTTTTTGGGGCTTTTTTGCCTTTATTGAGAGGACAGTGGAGAGGAGACAGGAAACAGGGAGAGAGTGGGGGAATGACACGCAGTAAAGGTCCGGCCAGACCGGGAGTCGATCCGGGGACCAGCTGCTCAGAGCACTTAGGCCCATGTGGTACTCGCCCTAACCATTTGGCTATGGGGGTGCCCCGACAGATCATTTTCTTTACAGAGAAAGTGGCGTGCTTCCTTTTATTTCTCCTAGCATATATTAAAACCTATTGACAATAATTACTGTAAATCCAGACTTTTCCGGAGCAACATGAGTAATGCACCTGATAAGAATAAAAAAAAACAGACAGTGGGTAAATATTCTGGAGATATGAACGTGATTAATGCATTCTGTCCTGTGTCATGTCATCAGGCTTTAAGACAGCTGTTTTCAATCATATTTTTGTTTCTCATTATCAGCCCATGTTGATCCATTTAAGACTCCGGCTCATCCATATCTCTGCTGAGGGCAATAATGTGTGTTTCAAATGTTTCACATTTCCAGCTGGAACATTATTACTGTTTATCTCCACCACGACTGTAATTAATCACAGGGATTACAGTAGCAGGTCTGTGTCTAGGAACTGGAGATTAAAGGATGAAACCTGTGTTATGAAATTTTAACTTCATCTCTGCTGTGAAGGACTGTGTGTGTGTGTGTGTGTGCGCGCGCAGTGTGTTTAAATGACTCCACAGTTACAACTTGTACACACACACATACTCTCACAGTGGTGAAGGCTTGATGAGGACCCTTGCTGCGTGCATGTTTGTGTGTGTAAACTACTGGCCACTCTTACATAACAACCCTGTCGGCCCCGATGCTAAATCGTCGCCATAGCAACAGAATTAGCTGCTGCTTTTCTCCCTCTCCCCCCTCCTCTATCTGCTTTATTATTCTCTGTCGTCACCTTTGTTCTTCTCTCCGTCCTCTCACTTAGTTTTAATTCAATCTAAATGGGCTTCACTGAAATGAAATATGCAAGTGTACCCTCTCCCTCTTTTCTGCCCCTCTAGTCTACTTTCCGGACTTTCAGCTGCTTTCTCTCCTCCTCACCCCTCCTCCCCCATGTCTCATTCCCTCAGGTCTCTTTCATCATCTCTCTCTCTCTCTCTCTCTCTCTCTCGCTCATCCACCCACAAGCTCTCTCTACCACTTACTGTATATTCCCTGTCCTCTCTCTCTCTCTGTCTGGTCCTCTCTTTCCCTGTTCCTTGTCTGTCTCGTCCCTGTCGATCTATCTCTTTGTTCTCTCAGTTTCTCTCTCTCCTTCCCCTCTGTCCCTGCCAACCTCTATCAATCTCCCTGCCTGACAATGTGATGAATTAAATTAACACAGATGAAATGCCAGATATTTTTCTGCCTGTTTTCCGTTCTCTCTCTCTTTACTTCCGTCACTTTTTCCTCTCCCTCTGTCTCACACATCCACCTACCATCTTCCCTCTATTGGACTCCCAGCAGCTCCAATCTCTCTGTACACTCTTTCTCCTTCTTCTTCACTATTACCATTAGCCAATCAATCATGCACAGATTCATACATAAGAAATGATTTACCAAATTTTCTTCCTTTTCGTAATTTCCATTCCTCTTTCCCCCACGCCATCAGACCTGTCAATCTCATATCTCAGTAACTGCAGGCTAATTACCATTAAATTTAATTTCTCATTATCTCACTCTCTATTTCATGCCTGCTTTACCTTCAAGCATCAGCATTTGGATGTCTGTCAGACAGAGACTGCAGGAATGAACAGTATGTACTATGTGTGCACATTAGGAGGAATAATGAGATTTTCTTTTTACTTGCAATCACTCTTCATAACTTTCCTCTCACTACTTGTTGCTGTCTGACTGCTGACTCTCCTCAATGTTCTTTCCCATTTTACTATTTTCAATCCAGAAATTCGCTCGGCTCACCTCTGTTCTTTTTTTCTTTACAGAAATCAGACATCAAAAATAGCCAGAGTGTGTGTATACAGTACAGTGTGAAATTCCAAGGACAGCCAATGTATAGTCATCAGCAGCTTTATTAGGTTCACCTATACAATCTAATGCAATCCATTACAGCTCTGCTATATATTCTACCTTTACAAAGCTTATAACATCTATTTTTTAAGATGTGTTATTGCAGCTATAGAGCAGGACTGAATTGTACTGAGATGTGTTTCTAATATTCCTCCCTCTTCATGTTTGCAAATGGGGTTTTCAAAACACAACCTCAATAATAAACATATAGTTGAATTAATACTTCTCTGACATTGTCAATACAAAGTGATCATTGTTATCTTTGTACAGGTATAATTTATGGCTGAGCTGTTGTATTGGATTGTATTAGATTACAGGTATACCTAATAAAGTGGCCACTGAATGTACAGTATATGTTACACCACAGACATTGACCACAAAAAAAGATGTGAAGAAGTCATTCTGATTACTACACATACACACTACAGTAATAGGTAAAGAGATGTAATTACAGGATGATGTGGATGCTGTGATTTTTTATATCCCTTTGCATCAGTTAAAATTGTTGTTGCTGGTGTTTAACAAGTTTGGGATGGGAGAATTAAAAAAAGAACAGAGTTACAGCAGTCTAAATACAAGGAGATCAAAGAACGAATGTCTTCAGATTATTTAATCATGTAAAAAACTCAATTTTAGATGTCTTTCCATGGCGGAAGAAACAAGTCTGTGTCAGTCTCTTACAATAAAGAGTTATTTACTGTATGTAGTATCCTACATGGTCTTCATTAGCAGCCACGATGAGCCGCAACAACACAACACAAAATGATACAAAAGTAATGTGAGCCTAATTAAATCACAGATCAACAGACAGGTCTAGCATAGAGAGGATATATGTCCATCTTTAAATATTGAAATAAATACACTTTCTTTCATGTAGTTTGATGGCTTGACAACAAGAAAACAAGACTCAATACAAGACATCTCCTGGCTGCAATGTCTTCACTATCTATACATGTATCCTTTGTAGCATGCTGACAGAGAAGTAATTCAAAGCTTTATGATATTCACCTCCTCACCACCTCCACAAGTGTACACAGTTTGGTGGATTCACCAAGAAAAAAGACAACAACAACTGTGACTGGTCACAGTGGGCAGCTTGTCTTTACTCTAAAAAGTGTATGATGCTGGTGGAGATCATGAAAAGATAACATGGAGAAATAAGAGCAAACAATACGGATACTGTAAAAATCTTCTATTTGAATATATTTAATTATATTTTACAATAAATATATATTGTAACAGTCATTTCTGGAGAATCAACTATGAAACTTTTTATGGATAAATTAACAGACAGGAATGTCTGTTTTGGGCTGAAACAGCATATTAAAAACCTGAGAAGTCAGGGTATTTCATCACATTGATGCAAAAACTTTAAATTGTGCTCACTGATTTGCAATAATGCCCATAATGATACAACCTGACAGACAGTATGGCAAAAATCTGTCATTGGCTGTCACTGGATCATCTCACAGAATATATTACATTGTTTTATTGCCCAACCTTATGGCACAAACTGAGGAAAGGCTCAGCAATCTGCTATACTTCGTATGACATAAAATAATTGCTGTGGATATACTGGATATTGCCAAATGTCAAATGCAGTGGTAGCACAATAGACAGATTAAAGCTAAACGCTGGATTATAAATCAGTTCCTATCCAGAGGCTTCCGTAGAGAGACCACCACAACACCTTGACACAGAAGCAGAAATCCACCTTAAGCCCCTGAGGCATTTACTGACAGCAGCTATACTCAAGGCATCTGGAGTCACTGAGGTTGGTATCATTTCTCCCCAGCTCTCTCTTGCATACATCAATACCCATCAATATCTTAGTGAATTCACATTCCCGCAGAGTGTCTGTGATTGTAGGTAAATGTCACACATCTTACATAATGCTGGAAGCACTGAATCTCATTAACAAAGCCCGGGTAACTATGGCAATGAGCATCATTGGCGACCCCTGATGTAACTTATGCTAAAAAGGCCAAGAGGTTGCTATGACAACTAGGAGGAAAACAAGAGAGAGAGAAAGTTGGAGCTGTTTTCTTAAAACCTGCATACATTCACACACACACATTCACAAACACAAACCAAACAACAGGCAGACATTAATTTATGCTTAAAAAAACAATTAACATGTTAGTTTTCTACTTCCAGTCCCATTTTATCATCATAATCCTTTGCTCCAGGTCCATTCCCCAGCTTGTATATCTCACCCACACACACTCACACATTGAAACTGTAGTGACAGCCTGACTGCAGCAAGGATTAATATCTGAACATTTTATCCTGCTGCGAAACAACCTGTTCCATCCTGTCATCTCAGAAAGTGGAGTTTTTCGTTTCCTGGAAACCTCTTCATGTCTAAGTCATCTCTCTGCATCACTCCATCTCTAACAGCATCTTTATGGTTGATGTTTTCCCCTGAATGTAAATGCACTGCAACACGTGACTCGACCTGTGCTCTCTGTAAAAGGTTGTGCTTTGCCAATCTGTTTTTGTGCAAATGTATCATAGACCGTCCAGGACGCTGTGTATTCCCTGCGGCAAGTCTGTGCCTGAACATCTGACAGCCTCCGACTGTGCGTGCTAATTAGAAGATAAAGTAGTGAGAGAAGTGTCTCCCCTCATCTTTTAATAATGGACTGTGATGGAGCAAGGTGTTATCTGTTAGAAACAGACACCAACACAATGAACACTCTGCACTGCTGGGAACTTCAGCTGCTCAAGTATGAATTCAAATGCACGAGATGCATTCAAACAACTAAAGAAGAAAATAAGTTTGCTGCAGAGGAGGACATAAACCAGGCGCAGGAGATGTCACTTAATTAGAATAAGTGAATTTAGAAAATGGATGGTTGAGTGTAAATTAATTGATTCAGTCTCAATTAAAAAGAACAGATACATGGATAATAGAGAGGCCATTTGAGGCAAAATATCATTAGAGGTCATGTTATTAATATTTAACACATTTCCTGGATATCTGATTCACAACAAAAAGAAAGAGAGAAAAGCAGGAACCAGCAACTGTTTTGCATTTTTGCTTGAAAAATAATTGAAATGATTAATCATTTATCACAATAGCTGTTGGTTACTCTTCTGTTGATTGAACAGATGAAGGAAGGAATGACAGGCGAACAGAGACTTCTTTCCAAACTGTTCTACTACTGTCTCATGATAAAGGGCGTAAAATGAATACACTATTTATTGAAACAACAGCCAAAGGCATGATAAACATTACTCAGACTGCTAAACATGGAACTTACAGGCGGCTTGAGTTCGCAAAAAAGGAAAATAAAACCATCCATCTTGTCTATGTACTTTTAACTGTGATTCCTATTTCCCAAAGAAGCAACAACACTAATATCCGCTCCTTTTAAAATGATCTCATCACATTAGGATGAGTACAACATTTGAGCCCAAACTGGTTCTTGTAATAAAGAGGAAATTCTGAAGAGATAACAGTGTTGCAAGTCCTCTGGGAGAAAGAAATGTTTAATTTCTCACATGATTAAACAGCATTCTAGACAAATAATAAACAACTGCAGAGTCTGCTTAGTCTAATGATGTGCATTTGTGGTTTTTGAAGCTACAGTTCACAAACAAGAATCATTTTCAAACTCGCTGCGCAAATATCAGAAATAACTGTGGTCAGAGAGTGAAGATATACATTTGCAACATCCATGGGAAACATAAAGAAAGTTTCACTTCACTTGTTGGACAAGAGTAGTTTATATTTCTGTTTCCTACCAATTAGACAGCTGCGGTGCCATAAGAGAGAGACAGAAAAGAGTTGAGTTGGTTTCATCACACTGTACAATCAATGAAACACAGGATCCGTTCCCACAGTACTGATGACTTACAAACAACCACCCACCCACACAACACACCACACTCCACACGCGCACACACACACACACACACACACACACACACACATACACATTCAGACAACAACACATATCAAAGTGGATGCTGCCTTGTAACTATACCAGCAGACAGACAGAAAGATGAGGCAGAATTTCTGATTCAGGCAACATAAACACAAGCTACTAAAAAAAGAGGCTGGATGCTGACATCCAAGTGGGACAGAGTAAAAACCTAACAAAAGACCTAAAGTATTGAGATTAACGCTGAGGACGAGCTTTGTTCCACCACAGCCATCACTGTCCCAAGATCCTGATCTTTCCACTCAGACGCCTCACCTCTCGTGATGTCCTGTAATTAATACAAGTACCCTCCTGTTTTTCCCTTGTGTACATTTTTTTGTAATTCTGCTATTTTCGATGCATGCTTTGGCAGCAGAAGTATACGAGAGGAGATGAGAGATAATGAGAGAGAAACAAACTGACCAAAGGGCTTGTTAGCTTTGACAGAAATGCTGCTGCTGCAAAGAACCCAAAAACAATCCCCCTTTTTTTCCAATTTTGTTGTTCATCTCAGACTGGAGGAAGCTTGCAAAATGATCCAAAATTCCTTGCGGGTATCAGGGGAACAGTCTAATCTGATCTGGAGGAAACATTTAGCCAGAGTTATGGCTGCTCGGTAGAGATTTTCCAACAGATTTTAAACTAGAGTTTCACTTCCTCTTCGCACAAGAGCCACGTAAATGTTTCATCAGTCATGTCTAATAAATTATGAACAGTTACACAGTTTGTCTCTTTTGTGTGTTTCCTGCTCTGTTTATTGTCTCACTATATTGACTGAACTAAACATGGAATGTTGGAATACAAAGTAAACAAAATAAATTGAAAAAATCTTATCACGCCAATACATGAAAACACCCGAAAACTTGAATGTGCTATGTTAACTTCAAAGAGGCCTCTGTCTCTCCCTCAAAAGTCTCCACAAACAAAATAAAATCTATTGAGCGATCAATAACACACGCGAATGCACACACACACACTGATCCCCAGTTAATTATTCCTTTAAACATAAAGCAGAAACACACGGAACACATCACTCAAACACGCACGCTCACTCAGATAAGAGTGGTGTGTGTGTGAATTCTCCACAAATAGCTCCACTGTGCCCCAGTCAGGGCACTCAGGCACATACACACACAAAAACAGAAACGCACACACACTTCTTTTCTCAAAATAAGCCCATTATCTCCTAATCAATCAGGGAAACAACAAAGCTAATCAATTCTATTGATCTTGATGACACCATCACTCAATTAGCCAGTGCTTCTCACCAGCCTGAGCCAAATTACGTCTGTGATTCTATCACCTAAAGCCTGTTTTTAACTCCCATGAGAGAAGAGTACTGGTTTGTGTAAATGAGTTCCCACCTGACAAGAGCTCTGATGTTGAGATCTGAGTAAGTAAGTGTCAAACTACACAGTGGACAGAGATACTTCCTGCTTTGACAAGTAAAAACGTGTTGGCTGCAAATATATCACAACAGCCTCAGTTGTGAATTTAGAGCACCCTGCTAGCTTGTTAGCTTGTTAGGATCAAACATCTGGATTGACCAGTAGATACTGTGCCAGACTTTAATCTGCACTCATACAGTATATCAACATTAATGTGGACAGACATAAAGAAAAGTAACCTCAACTTGGAAATGAATGTGTCTTCTCAGATCCTTATTGTTATTTTTAACTACCTACACCCACACCCAAATGATCTATTTCTTCAGATATCCCCATCACTAGTTTTATAAATGCAGTCTATACTTAAATCCAGTTCTATGATGGATCTCTATAAATGTACCAAATATCAAAGGAACAAACAAAAATAGGAAGAAAAGCTCAAAGTTCTGAATACATTTGAATACATTGAATAATATCTGTTACAATGCAATCTTTCAAAGAAGCTGTATGCAAATGAAAAATAAAAAGTGCAGTACAAAGTAGCAACAACAGCAATAGCTCTGAAACCATGAGGATTAACACAAATACAGCTGAATTTTACATCAGTGGTTATAAACTTTGTTTTGGTTAGAGCTGATCCATTCTGTTTATTGTGAAAGGTCACTGATAGTCACGAACACTTTCTGCAGTTTCCCTCAGCTTTACAGAGCTTTTCTTTCAGCTCCTTGTTCTGATTTTCTGGCCCACAACTTTAATGTTTTGGTTCACTTTCACTGT
Source organism: Lates japonicus (assembly GCA_033238685.1). NCBI lineage: Eukaryota > Metazoa > Chordata > Actinopteri > Centropomidae > Lates > Lates japonicus. The sequence goes on along the minus strand of BRZM01000746.1, from coordinate 2,553 downwards.
TCTCATATTATCTTTTTCGGGCATGAAAAGTGAGAAGCTAATAGCAGGCAGACAAAAACAGCAACTACCTGGTGAACATAGCAATGAGCTAAAGAGACAGAGATTTCCCTCAGGTGCTGGTGGAGACCAAAAACAGAGGTAAAATGAGAGTGAATATCTGAAAAGAATGCTATTGTTGCTCCATGTCTGTTGTACTGAACTAAGCCACTGTTGGCTAACAAGTTTGCTCGCATTGCCTCATATCTGCATGCATTCAGGAAATACTGCCATCCACCTTGGAAGTTGTGGTCTTATCAAACTAAAAACAGTGTGTGTGTCCTTCCAACAGGTGATGCCACTATATAGTTTAGATTTAAGCTTTAATACTAAACTGTGTTGTCACGCAGCCAAGGTTAATGCCATCAATTCCTTTTAAACTTAATCAGTACTCCCTCTGATCAAGAGGGTATCAGTGTCTGTTGGTGAAGATAAACAGACAAAGGGCAGACTGAAAGGGACACAGAAAAGACAAGAGAAACAAAAGACGAAAAGAGGGAGGGAGATAAGACAAATTAGAAACATATTTCTAATTAGAGAAGGACCAGCTAAAAAAAACGAGTGTGTGTGTGTGTGTGTGTGTGTGTGTGTTTTATGACACTGTGAGCAGGTCTAAGGTTCAACAATCAAAACATTACTGGAGGCCACAAAGCACACTCACAGAGGACAAACAAGTATCACAATTTTCTTACTGTTTTGAAACTCTGAAACATGTAGTAACCCCTCACACATTTCACTCTATATTCATGTATCTTACATACAGACATGAATACACTAATGTAGAAAAACACAGAGGCCAGGCCAGTGTAGCTAATCTTCTTAGTAATCACAAGGTTTGACTGTTGAAACAGAACAAAGTTCACATCGTCAGCAACAACAGAGGTGGGACTTCTACCAATGGGAGAGAGACGGTGAGAAAAAGAAACCAGAGAGAGAGAGATAAAAAAAGAAAGACGGACACAAAAGAAGAGAGAGAGATCATTAAGAGAATCACGACTTTTACCTCTGGACTGAGCCAACCATCTTTTCTCTCTGAGGAGCTATTCTTTGGAATATTTCACTACCTTCTGCACTGAAACATGATGTGACACTGAATGAATTCTAAAAGTTCCTTTTAAGTCCATTAGTTATGTAACTGCCATCGCCAGAGCGTCACCTTTGACCTTCACTTCAATGCCGGCTACTGGAGACAATTTAACATCTGGAAGTACAACTGTTGGGACAACTACGCAAAAGCTCACCAAGGATATCTAGCAGCCATCTGCAAGTCATTTAAATTTACATTTAAGGAATCCCAAAAACTGTAAGTAGAATATCTGCATGTCTATCTGATAAATGCTGTGTCTTTAACACATCAAGACTGCACATCTTGTAGGTGCAGGATTATGAGTTACATTATTGCAGTTTATAAGTAAAACATGCATATCATTACCTGTCACACAACTTTGTACCACAGTTTTACCATCTCGCCATCACAATTTGTCTCCTGAAATCTACTTTAATGAAATTATTTTCCATTCCTCCATGGAGATCACATGAATTATATGTTATGGTTTAGAACAATGTGAACAAGACTGTGCTCACTAGTAAAATATGAGCTACAACAACATTTACCCAGTCTCACCTTGAGTTAAGTTCTTACATGAGCCTGGAAATCTTGGTAGTTTTGAAAAGAATAATGGTCATCTACACTATGCCACCCTCTGACTTGTTTCCTTCTTTGCTTTTATTAAGATACCTCCTGCTAGTGCATGTTCTAACGAAAACAGTCATTAAAATGCTGTTAAAACAATATTCTAAAATAACTTGCACATCTAAAAACTAATTTAGCTCAGTCTTCCCCTAGAAACCTTGATGTCTTTGACCTGAAAATCACCTTATCTGACCATGTGTCAGATATCTCTCCTACTACCACATGTACCCTGACCTCTCCTCTTCTCTGACTGTTTTCTCCCCTGTGCAGGAGGGAGCAGCATGGAGGTGCTGAGCAGCCCCTGGGCTGATGTGGCTCTGCTCCTGCGACAGACCATCACACAGACAGACGGAGAGACAGGCAGCTTTCTTCCTCTCTGGCTCTTGGGCCTCCTGCTGTTTCTGTCTGTCTGTCTGCTGCTGCTGCAACTGATTATCTACCTCAGCTGGAAACTCAGACAGGGTAGGCATGTTATTAACTTTTCATGTCTAGCCCATGTCCAGACCACTTGCTATGTTATATTAACAATGCTGCCGTGTAGCTAAATGAATACTGTGAGGAGAAGTTGTCTCCAGGGCCACACATACTGTGCTATAAATACATACCTTCATCTCCATACTGGAAGGATTTCGACATAAAAAATTTACTCCAAATGGGAGATTCTACTTCATGCTCTCAATCGCTATCTCTACGACTACACACCTTTTTGTCTATGTCAAGAAAATATTCTAATTTCCTACCATCTTCCATGGCAAAACAAAATAGTTAACCTTCGCAAACACACACACAGACTACCAACTGTGTCTCGTAGAGTTCTCATACTC
>BRZM01000745.1:36950-48296 GCA_033238685.1 Lates japonicus | reverse complement strand
ACTTGAAAAAGACTGTTGTTGCACCAGTGTGAAAGAATTTTTTTTTTCACTGTGTCCTTTGCTATTATTCAGTCAGTTAATATTCCTCTTGTGGCTGCAACCCTCACAGCAGAGCAGACATCTCAGTTATATTTTTTTTTCCTTTTTACAGAAAAATGATAATCACCTGATGCCACTGTTATAATTGGGGTCAAGGAGAACTCATCATTTATGAAGAAATATCCCCCCTCTCATGCCTTTCTCTCCCTCTCCCTCTGCATTTTATCATCTTCTGGGGAGGGTGTCATGGCACCCAGAAAAAACTGTGACCTTGCTGTTCCACTTCAGTTCATATCCATTTGTGTGTGTGTGTGTGAATGTGACTGCCTGTGTGTTTGCGTGTGTGTGTGTGTGTGTGTGTGTGTGTGTGTGTGTGTGTGGTCATCTAAAAAGGCCCCATAGGAGATTTTTGTCCCACATAGGCACCTGACAGAAATGCCTCAGAAGCCCCTAAAAACTACACAACAGACTCCACACACACACACAGATAGACATACTAAATTAATATACACACCTGAAGGCATAAAAAAAGGAAAGAAGAGCATGAAGGCCATATAAGAGCGAGAACTACACTCTCGAGCTCTTCTATGAAAGAGAAACTGCTCTGTCACTCCTAACAGAGATGCCATTTTGTTTGCAGCACTACAGTATCAAGGTTATGACTGAGTTACCCATGCAGGCACAAGTCACTGACTCAAAACATCTGATGCTGTGTGTCTGTGAGGCTTGCTTCCCCTGAATTTCCCACTGACATTTTCTGTACAGTTGACACTCGGAGATACAGTTTTCCTGCAGCGCAGCAGTGTACGTGATATCTTTGACTCAAACATGCATTTCTCTGTCACACCCGCTCTTATCTTTCCCCCAACTCTCTCTCTCTCTCTCTCTGCCCCCTCTTCTCTTCTCGTCTTTTTCTGGTGTCCCGATGCCGCTGACTGCCACGGGTATCAAAAATAAGATGATGAGATTACCATGACAACATGAAGGGAGTGACGTGGGGGTTATTTCTGAGGCCGCGCAAGTCCACGGAGACGAACTTGATGACACTGATGAATCATCAAGAGAAACAGGACCAGTTTGTGTAACACTCCCTCCTTACCCTCCTCCTTATCCTGTTTAACATGCTTATCCAGTATGTACTGTATAATGTGTGCTGTCCAAAGTGTGGGAGTTTAGCATAAGCTATATGGCAGTACAACAATCTTTTTACATTAGTCATCCAAGGACAATTTGTGGAGTATTCATTGTCTTTTTCGGCATCATCCTGATTCATATTGATGCTGACGCACCATCACACTCACCATGGTTGGATGCTTTGCTCAAGGGTACCTTGTCAGCAGTTGTCAAGGGAGAGGAGAGCAATCATTCATTTCTCCCACTGATTTTCAGGAGCGGTAGATTAAAGTGTCATCTTTAACCTACACAGTCACAGACCTGCTTCACACATGTTCCTCACCTCACCCCTCTCTTTCACCTTTCGTCCTTTTTCTGTTGTGCTCTTCACCTCCCGCTGTCTCTCACTTGCCCTGTCCCAATTTCGCCTTTGTGTTCCTCCTCCCACTCTTCATCGTCGTCACTATTATCCCAGCCTTCCCCTCTTCTGTCATCTGTGGTGGTCTTGGAGACATGGTCCTCCATTTTCGCACCCACAGCCTCACCATAGCAACAGAGGCAACTGCGCAACAGCCCTGCATGTTCGAGGAGGAGAGGAGAGGAAAAGGGGGGGAGTATAGGAGAGGAGACAGGGACCTGAGGGATGGAGGGATGGAGGGAGGAGTTGCAGAAACAGTGAGGAAAGATAGTGAGGGGAAATGCCAAGCTTTGGTAGCCGAAAAGATAAGTAGGTCAGTCCTAATCTAGGGTTGAGTTTAGCGTATAAATAAATAATGAAGTCAGCTTCACAGCAAAAACAGCAGCTAGGTGGAAAACTTGCTAAATATGAAAGCCCACTGTGCTGCACCATGTTATGCAGGTCACAATGATGCTGCTTCACTATCACTGTAAAGCACCACAGTGACGAATGGGCATGTAGTGATCGAGGCACATTCTGTGTATAGCCTGAAGAAGCTAACTGTCACAGAGCTGAGATACAGTAGATAGTAAGGAGGTAATCAGCAGCAAATTTTGTATGTGTGTGTGAGGTGTGCGTTTGAGCAAGGGAGAGAAAGCCTGGACTTCTGTCAGGGAGATGGCACTTTTGGAGATATGAGGTGCATTAGACAGATGGGACATGTGATAGGTCACATCTGGTAATGAGTGGAGAGGAGAGGTAGAAAATGATGGGAAACAACAACATAAAGGGAAGGTACAAGGGGGCTGGTATAAATGTATTTATGTCTATATTTACCTCCTGATTTCTATGGATATTTTGTTACTTTTGGAGCTGCTGTGGCTCAGGAGGTAGAGTAGGTCGTATAGTAGTAAGTCATATGCTGAAATATCCTTGGGTAAAATACTGAGCCCCAAACTGCCCCCAATGTATCGTCGGAGTGTATATGGGTGTGTGTGTTAGAGCGCTTGCTGTATAGAACTGTAAAGAAGAAGTGCTGTATGAATGTGTGTGTGAATGGGTAAATGGCACCTGTAGTGTAAAGCACCTTGGGTGGTTGATATGATCAGAAAAGTGTGTAAGCGTTATATAAGCCCAGTCCATTTACTTTTAACAAAAGAAACTCTATAAAATTATAATATAATATAATATTTCAAGTAAGTTAAACACTCTGGGAAATATGCTAATCCACCTAGCCTGAGATGTATATATGGTTGATGCTTTTACATTGCCAATGTATAAAATGACAATGTGCAAAGTGATTACAGAAAAATGTCTCACAGCGTAGCAGGGATTTATCGCAAATTTCAGCTCACTGTTTAGCCGTCCACCCTGCAACAACTACTGTTTCGTGTCACTCTCACCACTCTCATAGGGTTTTCAGCAGCAGCAGGAAGCTGTTTTCAGCTAAAAAGCTCCCCGCTCAGCACCAAAGACAATGACAGACATAGTTAGCCACTAACTGCTGAATTTAATAGCTCTAAAGAGGACAGTGCATCTTTTTGTTTAACCCTTAAAAAAAAAGTAGGTTTGTGACAAAATTTGTGATTTTAGTGGGAGTTTCAGCTCTCTCTCTCTTGGAAAGAAAGCAAGAATATAAAACTGAATGATTAAATAATAATATATATACAATGCCCTACATTTTTTTCCCTGCAGCTGGGAAATCTAAGCAGGCCTTGGAGAAGAGCATGGTGCCATTTCCTCCCTTCACTGCCCCCAAGCAGTCCATCTTCCATGCCTGCGTGGTGCCAACAATTTCTTCTGCTCTGGGGCACTTTAGCTGTCAGTTTCCAATCAAAACATTTTCATTTAACTGGTTTCAGCATCCCAGCAACTACATGAATGCTCACAGACTCCATAAACTAAAGTGGATCACAGTGGGCACTTTTATTAGTCGTGTGTGATGATGAAACAAAACAAATGTGAAACAAGTTCTCATTTGGAGATATATAATTTCCCCCATTATTAGAGCTGAGGTCACACCCCTGTCATGAACTCTCTGTGTCATTTTTCTCCCAGTCACTTCTTCTGACCCTGGTGTCAACACACTGCTTTCTTTAATTACCTGGTTCCATAACATACTCATTGTTCTGAGGAACAACACCTGTACTTAACCCCGCACTGATATCTGGGACACTGCTGTGCTGCCTGACACACTCCTTTGTCAACATCAGCCTCTAATGATTGGATCTATTTTCCTTTGCCCTAATAATGTATTATAAAGCCACCTTTCATTTCCCTGAGAGCTGAAAGAGACAAACTGAACAAAGACAGCAGTGGACCCAGCTCACACCTTCCCTGCTGGCATTATGCATTAGTTTCCTAATCTCACTTCACAGTGGCTCAGTCATGTTGTTAACCCCATTCACACCAGCACAGACATCTCAAGGGACTCACAGATCACCATATATGTAGGTTGGGCGACTGAATGATGTAAAAAGATTATCTCTTAAAAACATGTCAGTACTGTTGTCATGAGCTGCATCATAAAATAATGCTGTCTGTGAGTCCCTCGTTATGTCTGTGCTTTCATATTCAGTGAGAAATAATTTTGCTCTCTCTGTTATTTTTGTCTTTAACTTCCTCTCTACACTGGAAGTGGGCTTGTGTCACATTGTGTAGCTTGACATCTGTTCCTTTATGATCACCTTGTGTCGAAACAAGAAATATCTGACCAGTTTTATGATTTATCATACAGTGTGAGTTCTCCTGCGGGTCTGATACAGATATGATGATAGAATAACATTCACAATAGATGAGAGCATATTTATTAAACTTATAGGAATAAACGCTGCTTATTTTAGGGGTATAATGTCTGTCTCAAGAAGCAGCTTAATCCATCAAAGTTTCATAAACTTCAACCTTCTAACATGAATTATACATGTTAGAAAACCCTCTTAACTTTTAAGCCTTATAGGGTCAATAGTCTGTTGGAGTACTTTGAAATTCCTTTAAAACCCCCAACTGGAATTCAACAAATCCTCCAACTTAAATGAGACGTAAAGGTTGTTTGTCTTTGATTAATTGTGGAACAGTTATGGTTTGGTTAGATTTAGGCACAGAAACTACTTGGTTAGGTTTAGGAAAAGATCACAGTTTGGGTTAAAATAAGCACTTCCTTACCGTTAGAGAACCTTCATCATCATGATTGTTATAATAAACACGTAGTTAAGGTTGTTTCCCAGTTTGGTGTATAAATGTACCAGTTCACACAGGGCTGCGTGGCTGTAACAGGTGACCTGATTCCCCAGGATAATGGATGACCTCATCATATGATAGAACACCAACGTTGGTATCTCTGGTTACCGTTGTCATAGCAACGAACGCTAATGCTGCATGTCCAGATCTGCGTTGATGATGACAGCCTGGTTTGAACAGTTAATCCCATCCTATCAGCTGAATCTTCCCTTTTTTCCCCCTTTGCTTTCCAATAACACTTCCAAGCCCTAATCGTCCTTTTTTTATCTCTTTCTAACCCCTATTATTGTTTCTTTTTCTTTTTTTTTTTTTTTGGTCTGGTAGGACTCCACAGTGATTGTCTTTTCCAGCCAGGCTTATTAAAATATGCTCAAAGATTAAACAAAACAAATACTGAACATATTTTTACTGCCTGTGCCAGCATTTTTATTGCCAGTACCAGCAGGGTGATAAGGCAAATTTTTATCATCTCTTCTGATTCCTCCCATGGGATGAGTAAAGACATTTGCCAGTTTTAAAAGGCAGATTAGGAAAAAATTAAAAACCACAATCCTTTGGCATTTTGTAGAACTCAAAAACATCTAAGTTAGAGATAGCACTGAGAAGGTGCACCAAAGGCAAGACTCTGACAAAAGATCCACATACAGTACTAATAGCTCCAGAGAAATTTAATAGAGCAATGTTTCAGCCTCATTTCCTTTTTCACATTTTCTCAGGTTTCATCACCGAGCAGAGCAGGTAATATACAGTACATACAAACACTCAAATCTCTATTAAATATCTATCTGCTGTCAGACTCAAATTGTTCTGTTACTCTAACAATCTGGATGGTTTTATATGTTCATATGTGTGGGGTCTGAAGTGCTGCTCACAGTCAGTGGCGCTAACGTCAAACTAGCTGCTGAATGTCCGTGAGTAATTTCAAAATATCAGCCAGCTGCTACACATATCATCATCTATTTCTATCCGTGTGAAAGACAGTAGATCTGACGAGGTGATGCAGAAGCTTTGGAATTGATTAAAAGCACAAAACACACGGGAAAATAAATGTAATGAGTAATGTAACTAGTTACTTTTGCTAATTAGTAAACCAGCGTAATTACTTTTTCAATTAGTAATGTGCAATGTTTGATCAACTAATCAATTATGTTTCCTACAAAACATATTTGCTTTTGCAGCTCAGCTGAATGTAAACATGATTTCTAGAAGACAAGATGAAATGTCAGGGAATGACCAAAGTTATCACAATTAATCCTGAGGGAATTCACTCTCAACCAAAAATGTCAACTTTGTGGTGGCACCAGAGGAAGAGTCAAGGGATCATCAAAGTCATTAAGATTCATCCTCTGGGGACCACAACTGTCTGAACCAAATTTTATGATAATCGAAATATTTTAGACTGAGTTGATCCACCAACCAACAGACACCGGGCTCTGTCACTAGCATGGCTAAAAACGTCCTAAAATACCCATAAAACACATGCATAAAGCACACTCCCATGGCTTTCATCACTCTCTGTCTCTTCCCCTGCTGTACTCTGTCATCTCAGAGAGAGCGCTTCATAAGATCGTCTTGCTGGTAGAGAGCACTGTGTGGTCTGACCAGGCACAGCTGCTGTTTATGATCTCCCGTTGTTATTCCTGCCCTATTAGGACACCGCAGAGCAGCTGAGGGAAACAACAAAGACACACAAACATGCACACACACACAAATGCACACACAAATATGCATCCTGAGTGATTCTAAACCTGGCAGCTACATGCCACCTGTTAAACTAATTGTCTAGAGGTTTGGAAGTTTGGTTTGATGTGTTCTTTCTTTAAAAAGAAGAAGAAGAAAACAGCAACGTAGCCTAAGTAATTACACATTTCTGATTCTCGGTTTCATCTAACATTTTGCCCCTGTGACCTGGGAGACCTGAAACAGAAAAAATATCACTACTGTAGTTAAACAGTCAGTAAATGTAATGGTAGATCCTGCCTGGTAAAGATTGGTCATTCTGGCTACAGCTGGCTTATTCCAAAAAATTGTGATGTGGTTCCCATAATGGAGCTATCTGTTTGAAAATGAAACTTAATCTAATGCTAAATATAGACTGAAAACAATAGCTGCACTGATGGAGGAAATTCTGTAAGAGTAATGATCTCAGATTCATATTAACTCCAGATTCTATAATGTGGAAATAAACAAGGTGATATCTGGGCTAATGCAAATCAAACCATTAACATTTGATGTCGCATTAGTAATTTTGTTACAATATATACAGTTTTGTTCAGGTTTCTGCTGGTTTGACGTCAGCCAGTTACTGCAAAAGTTAACATGTATAATAATACAGTGAGTGTAGGTGGTAAAATCCAGTCCAAGCTACTTTAAAGCTGCTCTAATCAGTGTTTTTATATTAACAAAGGCACACAAGATTGCTTCTGTGTGAAAGGTGCCACTTGTAATGACAAACCCACAGACAATTATTGTGGTTTCCAGCAGCTCTACTCAGATCTTTATATCATTTTAGCATCTTTGTGTTGGTTTTACTGCCCATTACTTTATTATTTTGTTGCACTCTCATTGCGCTCCTCAGTGTTGTTTCCAGATGCAGTAGAGAGCTGTTTTTAGCAACAACAAAAATAGCTGCAGTATATTACTGACCCAGCACCAAACGACATAAACACAGGTGAACACAATGAAGCATTTAGTGGTGGAGACCAAAACAGAGCTCACAGGAAGGTCAGTACAAATAGTTAATGAATTACACTACTAAGCAAAATGTCATTGGTTATTTTAACTCTTTTTGTGATGAAAGAGGAACACTTCCTGAATAATCAGTGCAGTAACAGAACCCTGGTGTAATGATTTAGAATATACCTTCTACAAATCAGAGTCTGTGTGTATTATTTCTAAGCCCCTACCATACACTGTATAATGTGATTCCGAGATTTTGTTGTTCACAGCAGCATCCTTTTGAGACAACTGTGACCTTCCCTCCTCTTGCCTCCTCCTCTCCCTCTCTGTCCCTCTTGGCCTCTGACTGTCTGCCCACCTCCCTCATCTCTTCGCAGTCATGTTTCCTCCCCCTCTCCTCTCTGGACATTGTCGATGGAGTCGGATAAGAGCAAAGAGATGCACTGACAGATAGACAAACAGAGAAACAGGCAGAAGGGCAAAGTGCCACTGAGACAAATAAAGAGTTGTAAAAGCTTCAAGATACATCCATTTTGTCCAAAGAAATCGTTATTTGAAGCTATTTCAAACTCATTTTAACTTCATGTAGTGGCAGATGGACAGAAAGACTTACAAGAGTTGAGTGCAAAAGCGACAGAGCTGTCACTTCACTTATTTTACAGGCAACTGACAGTTTGTTCCTCATTCTTTTCACTAACGTTCACTCACCCTTTTCTCTTTAAAGCTGGGATCAGACTTCCCAACATTTATGCCTTTTAATTGGTCATTATGTCAGAGTGATCATGACCACACCATGACTTGGTCAAGAAACATATCAGACTATACATTGAACCTCATGAACAAATACTTGTTTCAGGAATGTCAGTAACCATGGCAATACTTGGCATGTCTTAGACATTTGTCAAACTTGGCGAAAGAGGAATCGTCTGTCTTCCTCATAGGCAGATTATGAGACAACTGGCCCCCACAGATTGAGCGACCACATCATTTGTGGTAGTTTTCAATCTCTATAGTCATTTTTCTACTTCTAATGAGTCTTATTGTGGTTGTTGTTGTCTCTCTGTAGTCTTTTTGCATGTCTTTGTGCTCATTTTGCATCTAGTTTCACCTAATATGCCCAGTAGGCCCATTCAGTAATCCATCCATTGTCTTCCTCCATAATATACTGCATGTGATGCACCATGAATGCAGCAGATCTTCTTGCACTCACCCTGATCACACAGCGAGTGACTTTGCTGTCAGTAGTGCACTGGAAGAAGATGACCAGCAACCGTTTGGTCAAGCTGAGTCTGTTCTGCCTCCCTGAGATACTGCTTTACACCTGTGTAGAGATGCAACTGCAATTTCAGGTCATGCTTAAAAGAAAACAATGTCAGTATAAAACAAGAAGACTTTGTGGCTCTCACACATCACACTGCATCAATTCACAATTATGACAATTGCCATTGGTCTTTGTCTCATAAATGTAGATATGTCTTTTTTGAGGAGGGTGGGGTTTGAATCTGTTCAATTTGAACTGATGCTGCCATTTTTCTTGGGAGGACAATCTACTTTACAACAATTTTGCTGTCAGGGGCAATGATACTAAATCCCTCTTGAACCTGAAATTGTTCTGCCTGACACTCATTTTCTTTCTGAATGTATCTTTTTAGGCTGAGAGGGAAAAAAAACAAACTATCCCAGCTTTTCACTTGAATGTATGGGTTGTGTTTTCCTAGTGAGATTATTATTATGGTTCCAAATATATTTTTTCTGATCAACACAAAGACCTCATCAAGAACATTCCTACAACAAGATTACATTTCAGTCAAAATGACACATAATGCCCCTTTTGCACTCAGTCCTCATTATCAGACAAATAACAAAACTACCAGTCACGCAAACAAGACACACTGAATCACACATATTGTACTGTTTTTATCAGCACAATCGCACACTGACACACACACGCAAACAGTGAGAGGATTGTTGTGTGAAGCCAGTTTACCAGGCCTCAAGCAGCAGCACATGGTGAGCCCATGTGACCTTATCCATGTGACACTCGATCTCTCTCTCTCTATCTCTCTCTCTCTTCCTCTCTCTCTCTCTCTCTCTCTGGGGCACATCTGCTTTGCTACAGGCTTGAAGACACAGAGCATCTGATACACACATTATGACACACAACATACACTGCACAGTGCTGTAAACACAGCACATATAGAGCACTGTAAACAGGCACGCGTGGCTCACAAACACACAGAAAAACCACATCACCTAGATTAAACTTTGACCTCAGCTGCGCACACCACACACACACACACACACACACACACACACACACACACACACACACATCTACTCTTTGTTGGCCAGAAACACTCATATGACACTGATCACATGACTGGCTTTCACTTCTCTGTGAAGCTCTCAAGTCAAAGTCATCTCAGTGCATAATAAACATACGTCCTCCTCCTCCTCCTCTCTCTCTCTCTCTCTCTCTCTCTGCGTTAAAATGCTCGGCTGACTCAGTTAACTCGGGAATGACAGCGTCGTCGTGGAAACAAGCCAAGTGACCATCTGCAAACACTATTTGACAACCTAATTATTATTCTCCTAAACAAGCCAAATGTTATAATGTTTTATCTCCACTCCACCAGCCAGGTGTGGTGAGGAATTTCACAGCCACGTTAAAAACACGGGAATGGAGGCACCATGGCATATTGCAAAAATAAATTCCAGTTGTGAAATTGTCACTCAAACAAGACTAAAATGCAAATCATTAGGGAACATACAGTAACACTGTCATCACCTCCACGGTGACATTGTGAAATACTATATTTAGTGGTGCCAGCTTATTTGTGACAGGAGCTTAAGGTATCATGAGGAAGAGCGGTAGATTGCCAAAGTACAACGATTTGAATCAACGTGACTAAGCATTACGAATGGAAGGGAACAAAAAGTCCCAGTTTATTTTTATCTTTGAGAAATGTAGGACATCAAACATCTGAGGTGCGTGAGACTCAATAAAATCAGGGATAATGTCAAGGAGCACACTTTGTGATGCTTTATAGGTTGCTCGTGATCATTTTCTGACATTTGTTCCAGTGTTGTACATCCTAGACCAAAGTCCTGACGTCATGCTAAGGCCAGTCTCTGTTCCACTAGCTTCTGTACCTTGATGCAGTCTCTCATTCAAAAAGTTCATAATGACTTCAGATATGTGTTCATTTAAATTTAGCCAAGGTCACAATCTTTCATTGACCAAAGTGTTTTTTTGTCATGGTCGTGCGCTTTGTTCGCCTGCCATCCACCTCGAACAGCCTCCTTTTGATTGTGCTACTGTTTATGAATGTAGCACCTCATCCAAAAAACGTTTCCTAGTTTGAAATTCATGCTGTCATGAAAAAATTTGAAAATTTGTGCCCATGTACACTAATCAGTTCATTGAATCACCCCATCATTTTTGTATTGACAATCGGTCATAATTGTAAACACAGTTCACACTGGCACACAAGCTACTCTATACAGTTTATACTAATTACGATGCAATCTTTACAATGTATGGGAAAACCTTTAAGTCAGAAAGCAGCACACTAGTTAGTCAATATACTGTACATTCAAGCTGACCACATGACAGGATGTGTAGCTGCGCCTGTGTGCGATACTGTGGATGACACTGCCCTTGTGAGCATCCTCTGAGCACTTTTAGAGGATGTGAAGAATGAAAGAGAGGGGTCACTGCTTATCACAGGACCTCAGGGTCTCCTCGTCCCCCTACCCTTTTCTCCCTCTGCTCCTTCCTTCTATCCACCCTTCTTTCATCATGCGTTAGGCCCACAGTTCGTTTGGATAAGCGAAGGGAAATTTACATATAGGGTTCGTCCTCGAAACAACTCTCTTAC
>BRZM01000745.1:0-36740 GCA_033238685.1 Lates japonicus | reverse complement strand
TAGTGCTGTTCCCATTCTGGGGTTGGTGAAGGCACACGCATGGCTGGCTGGAGCTGTGAAGATAATGTGGCATGCTAGGCAGTAGACAGTCGTACTGGTGGTGCAGAGGAATGTTGTCTGACCCTGTTTGGACTGCGTTGTTTAAGACTAGCCACAGCCTGAGCTCTTTCAACTTGATTCACATTATCTGATCTAGTGCGTAGCCGATGAAAATCCGGCCCACACTTGTCCAACAATCACCTCAGATCAGATCCAGCACAGCCCTGACCCCACCAAAATTTGAGCCTTCAACAGCAGGGCACAGGCAGATTATAGACCGGGTGCTTTTCCAATGAAGGCAACCTTGCACTTCTCAACCCTCCTCCCCCCTCAAGGCTCTCCCAATCCCTGCCTCGTTCTCAGCCGTGCCGCTGCATATGCACATGTGCCATAAATAGCACAGGAGAGGCTGCAGAGGGAGATCTGCAGATGAGACATGCACTGCCCTAAGATTACACCTGCTATACTGCAGCCTCCTATGCAGCCACAATCTGCTGTGGTAGCCTGGATCATGCAGAGGGAAAGGAAAGGAGAAGTACAAGGAAAGGAAAGAAAAGGATAGGATGCAGGACAGGAGGGTAGTGGAGAAGACCAAATAGGATTAGAAATGCTCCATCATATCTGGGACGGGCTTTCTATTGAGGTTTCCCGAGCTTCTCGGTAGATATTACACTGATATTTCATCATTGCGCACTACAGTAGATCAGATTTCTGTCCTTAAATCCCTTTTCATACTTGAGCATGAAATGTCTCTGGTATTAGTTTGAAAGCAATAATCTGCCTCCATGTGAAAGCCACATCGGACAGATTTATGAAACAAGTGAAACAAAGAGAGGGAGAGAGGAGAAAGAGGAGACACAATACAGGAATTGGTGAAGAAAGGTGTGGCTGGTTTAATCTTTTTTGTTCTTACACTCTTGATTTAGGTCCATATAAGTGAGTGAGTAAGAAAGAACAGTGTAGGGGAATAAAATCTAAAGAAAAATGTTTGTGAGGCTGTGCTTTTGTATCTTTCTGAGCTCAGCACCCACAGCTATTTTCAATTGTGCAAGATGGTGTGCCAGTCTAACAGTAATAACACTGGGTACCCTAATAAGTTGAAAGTCAAAGCATTTGTAGAGTTGACAAGTTAAGAGGTTGGACTCAATACTGCAGACGTCACTCTGGATTAAAATGTGTTATTATTTAATATAATAATTATAAACACAACTGACAAAGAAGTCTCGAGGCCAAATCTGTCACTCAAGCCCCATTGATCTCAAGTAATGAAACACTGGAAGAAATCACCACAAGGCCATTGTGTCACAGTAATTACAATGAAGAATAGCTCAATTAAACAGTGGCCGATAGGGAGCGCATTGGAAATAGAGTGGAAGATACATTTCATACAGGAATATTGGTTTTATTATTAAAAAAAGTTCAGGATTTGCACTCTAGATTTTAGAAACTTCTTTTCATGTGTAACCTGTGCAGTTTATAATGTTTCATAATTACTGTACAATGTAATGAGATAATGAGATTATTGATCAAACTTAAGGGGGAATTCATTTATTGCTCTGCAACAAAGACAAAACAGCACCCAGATACAGCAAATCAGAAATAGAGAAAGCTGCTTCTTATGTGATAAACTAAAATCTGTGACGACTATAATGTCTGCGTCTAATACATGGAAACAGGAAGGTCCAGAGGCACAAGACAAAAGAACATGAACATTATTTTAATTCTGCAATAACTGAAAACTGGAATTAAATGAGATATAAAGGCAGAGGTCTGTGAGTCACCTCTTTTAAAATAACTCATACAAAAGGAGCATCAGACAAGGCCAAATATGATACAAAAGTGATAAATGTGGCAATATGGGCGGTGTTTGAAAATCACGTCAGCAAACGCACATCAGGAAATAAATAGACAGGTATCAGTGCAGCTCATTGCCTGAAAAATTAATTTTGACTGAACATCTCCTTGGCACATTCAAGACCAGACCAAAAAAAAACAAAAAAACATTACACGTTGAGCTCAACAGAGCCGGCATTTATTGGCAGTGGCAGCACTGGGAAACTGCTTATGTCCAAATCTCCAAAGCCAGAGCACAAATATGCATAGCCTGAGGTACAGAGTGCAGAGTGTGGACCACTGAGCAAGGGAAAACAGTGTTAGGCTCTGATGTGGTCTTTCAAACATTTTCCCTACATTCATCGCTTTTGGAGTATACCAATTAATGCCGTCAGTGTTTTTTTGCGACAAGATGGTGGATCTGTAACAACATGGCAGCCGTCCCGTGAGAGTTATTAGCTCCAGTGATCGGTCTGCATGGCCACAGAGGGAACATGAGGCTGTTTTACATTAGCAACAGATACTATTCTCATGCAAATACTGTTTCCTCACCTCCTCATTTACATATTCAAAGTTATCCCACGTGTGCACCTTCAATGCCAATTCAATAATGTTCATCACTGCATGTTTATTATTAATATTGAACAGAGAGTGAAGTTGGTAGTTAAGCACAGCCTACCAGAGCCCTTAGTGTGGTGGTAGACTTTAATCTTGTTAATTACTATGAAGCCAACAATAGAAATGTGGTGCTGCTGTATGTGACTCAGTCTTTGTATTTAACAATCTTTTCAAAAGCTGAGTGGGGAGGGGAGTGGGGGGTTGAGTTGAGTTGTTTCTTTCAAGAGCTTGTGCAGCTAATCATTTACTTGATTATTCTTTCATTAAGAGGTAGAAACAGGTGTGTTTGTTTCACAGTGTGAAGTGAGTAGTTTTAATTATGGCTAATGAACGGATAGTAATAATGAGTGCTGGTTAATTAGAAAATGTTGTTTCATACCCCAGATTAGTAAAACATATTGAAAACTGTACAATCATATGATGGAAGCAGATATGGAAATAGGCATCAGGTCATATGGTCTCACTAAAAGACATTCAAACTGGGTGTTTTGACATTCAAAATATTAGTTACGTAAACATCAAAGCAACGTGCGCATAAACTCAGAAACTTCCTCAACTCACAAATCAGGTGCCTACAGAGAAATGTTTGAGAATTCTGACTTTTTCCACAACTCTGTAACATTTCTGTGACAGTTAATTTGAACAAGTTGATTGCACCCTGTTGCAAAATTCATCTCCAGTTTTGAAATTGGGCCAAAAGCAGTGACATGCAGTATAATAATTAACCCCAGAGTTGACAGTTTTCTGAGCCAGATCATTATTCAAACTCTGAGCTCGTGAATGCAGATACATGGCACAAATAAAGGATGTCCGTCACAGTGCTTTTGACGTCTTGTTGTTGCAGGAGGAATAGATACTCTTGATATGTAGGCTTTCGCAGAATAGCAGCATGTCAGATGTGACAATATATGACAGTAGAGGGAGACACATAAGTAGGCACAGTGGGAGTTTGTCAGACGCTCCAAGGCAGGGAATGAAGGAGGAAAAAAGGGATCCCGACACTCAAGGAGGCAGAGAGAAAACAGGGAGGCAGAAAGGCAGGCAACATATTGGTCTCCACTCATTACATTGTCACCATGAGCGCCCAATCTGGGACTTGTTGGCATCAATACAGCCTGATCCCACCCTGAATATGTGTGTGTGTGTGTGTGTAGGCTAAATGACTTTGTCCTAGTAAAACCAGGCCATGGTAGTATCTCCTTTGGGGAAATAGGCAAAGCTTAGGTCTGGATTCATATTAAACCAAGGATTAACGCTAAGATAAAGCCACAGGGTTGGGCAGGGGGGCGCGTGTTTGTGTCCATACGGTATTTCCGTCTCTCTCTGTGTGTGAATCCGCCGCACACACACACGCATGGGCGATTGCTCATACCAGATATGTGCAGGCAGACCACATCCACAGAACTGTATGTGCCTCTGCTTGCTCATGGGTGCGTGATCGGGCCATGTCCACCAAGGGAGGCTGCCATTTGTTTGTGCTTGGCCCGCAACGGACAGTCGGCTGCCAAGGACTGGCTCAGCAGAGTGGGGGAAAGAGGCATGGAGGAGTTGAGGAGAGGATCTTAATGAGAATGAGAAGGATGAGAAAACAAGTCTTTTATGTGGCTTTCTTTTAGGTAAACTGCAGTTTAATTACAAAAATAGAAAGGATGTCCTCATTTATCTGTGATGGTATCAAGCCACACAGGTAATGCAGTTTCATGTAGAAAAAATAGTCCCAATAACAAAATAGTTCTGTTCAGTGAATTTATTGTGGGTCGTTTTTATGGCTTTAAGAGCCACAAGAAAAAAAAATCTTATTTACATCAAAATGATCTGCTATATGGCAGCAGAAGTGAGTGAGAAAATATTTCTGCAATTTGGGTTAACTGACGCTTTTACTGGATATTGTAATTATGTGAAAATATAACTACGGATTAAAGATTTAAAGCTATCGTCTTGTACACAGAAACAACAGCACACGCTGGATGATGAAATTCTTAGTTTGAAGTCCTCAGTAGTTCCTAGAAAAACACTTAAAAAGTAAAAACAGACAAGAAAGACAGAAAGTTAGAACAAAGGAATTCAGAGAGAAAATATAATTAGATAGGTGTAAAATAAAGACGTATAAAAGGAGAGCGAAGAGGGCAGAGAAAAGATAGTTAGGAGAAGAGAAAAGGAAATAAGGAAGGAAAGAGGAAAGGACAAAGGGTTGGAAGTTGTATTAAAGTAAAAACACACATTCAGAACATAAACACACACACACACACACACACACACACACAGTGTGGTATAGACCTTGATCACTTATTCATTCAGACCTGAGGAGAGAACCGGGAGGATCAGGTTGCCTAATGACTAAAACACGCACACACACACACACACACACACACACACATGCATGCACACACGCTTACCCACAGGCAGTGAATCCCACTGGCCAGGCCTCGCCAGCTCAATTGAATTACTGTTATCGTACACCCAGGACCGAGGCTGGGACTCAGTCTGGCCACCAACCACACCCTCTCTGTTTGCCCTGCATTGGAGGACACACTCCCTCTGTGTCACACACACACACTTAGGATCAAATACCAGCACTGTCTCCACTCCACACACACTCACACAGGCTCCATCCACAACACCACTGCAATGTCCCACCACAGGCACGATCCCATTATAGCCATCATTTACAGTCAGTATTGATTACCCTCTAGTAGTGGTTCTCTTTAGGCACGCACACACACACACACACACACACGCACACACACAAACACACTCAAATGCAAAAAGACATTTAATTACATACACATATCTGATAATAGATATGCAAGTGCACATATCCACATGCATTTACACACATATACGCACACACACACACACATAAAGTACACACTCACACACACACATCCCCAAGATGTTAGATCTCAGTGTATTGATTTCTACTGGGAATGGAAATCACTCCTCTACATTACACCACTCTATCTGCTCTCTCCCTTCACTTCTTTTTGTCTTCATTTTGATGTATGTCATTCAACTAAATGGAAAAGAGAGGACAAATGGACGAGGGATGGCGAAGATCGCCGAGAGGAAATGCCGTCCCACTTCACAGAAACAGACCAAAAACTCCACTGAGTGGTGAATTAATGTGCAGCCAGAGAGGCTACAAGCTATTTGAAATACTGTGGGTCTGGTGTTGCACAGAAATGCTGGTGTCGCTCCTAGAGCCAAGACATGAAGGACTGCTAGAAAAAAAAAAGTCAAATGAAGATTGGAGATAAGGGAATTGACTCCCGTATTTATCCAGGGATTGTGGGATGGCATTGTGGCGATATGTGTAACATTTCCATAATTTCCATATAACTCGTGCCTGCCAGAGATGAGAGAGCCTTGGCCGAGGACCAACTGTGCCATGTAAATGATGGCTGGTGGCCTGCTTACTGTGGTTTGTGATGGAGGCAACAGTGAGAGAGAGAAAAGAGAGGAGGAAAAAAAGGACGAGAAGGGGGAAAGAGAAAGGAGAGAAAGACAGTGAGGAAGAGGAAGAGGGGGAGATTCAGAGCTGATGTTGCTGCCATGGTAACCGGCGTCACCTTGGAGAGGAACAGAACAGAACCGCTCTGGGGAAAGACCCAGTCCACACACACACATGCACAACTCATCAAACAATCACGTATTCATTCATGTTTAATCGACACAGCCCTATTTTTGGATGTGGATGTGTCTTGGTTGAATATGAGAATTTTGCTGGAATTCATCTACAGTAGGTTCAGTGCAGTCTGAATCGTGCCCCGCTGGCCATTGATGTTTAATTGATACGTCTGAGGCAGGGCGATGTCTTATAGATGCCCCTCTCTCCAAGCCTCGCTTCCACCAACTGCTCTTTTTGTGTGCTGTACAAATTCAGAAACCCCTATAGCAACCATTCTGTACTGCCTCAGTTTCATGCAAGTGCATGACTCATATCTACATTAAAATCTGTTTTCAGGGCATTTAGATTTAAAAATAAATACAAAATATGCTGAGTTGGATTGCGTGCAGTGCAGTGCATGCCCTTGAAAAGCCTCTCTATATATATGCGGACAGTATGCCATACTGTACGCATTCTTTCCATCTGAATATGCATTTTGCATATCCCCTGCTGAGCCTACGAGGAGGAGTTCCCATCCCCCCACATTTCACCCAGAGTGTAATGTGAATCTGTTCTGCATGTGCGTGAAATATTCCCCCCATTCTGAAATGTTATCTTTCATCCTATTCATTTTATGGGCATATAATTAGATGTTTGATTAGCTGAGTCTTCTATTAACTAAGTCTCATATGTCTCTCTCTCCCTTGCTCTCTCTTTCTTCTGATCATAATGTCTTTGAGACAAAGATGAGCCTTAGTTGAGAAAACCTTTTTATTCAGTGTTCACGCATGACATAAATCTATGTACAGGGAAGAATCTGTAAAAAAATAAAAAAAATAAATCTAGGCCATTGATGCAGCATGCAGTTAATGATTATTAGTTGATTATGAACAGTGAGAAATGCCCATCATAACTGCCCAGAGCTCAGGTTGACATCTACAGATTTCTTGTTTTGTTGGACCAACAATGCAAAATTCCATATATATATGCAATTTATAGTCATAGAAAAACAGAGACCTTTGTGAATCACATTTCAACCAGTGAACATTTGGCATATTACCCTGATTAATGTCTACCAAAACTGTTGTCGATACATTTCCTCTCAATCAACTAATCCTTTCAGAACTAAATCTATCATTCAAGTTGTAGTCTTGATTTCGTAGCATGACTACATTACATATCATACATTTACATCCAAGCCCAGTGTACAGTACACTATAATTGTTTCAAAGCGCTTTAACAGGGAAGCAAATTCACTGCAGATGCCATTTTTCTATTTATAGCACAACATGTGCCAGAGAAATGTGCCAACAGATGCAACTGGGTATAACAAGGACATATAGCGAGTATGGAAGGTGAAGACAGTGATACTTTAGAACGGGCCTGAAATAACTGGCTGTTATAGGACCTTAAAGACATACGAGGAGACAGGGCTTTCAGGGATAAACACAAAACAAGACTACAGTCGACAGCCATGCTAGCAGCTCTGTCAAGGCTGTAGACTTAGGCACAGTGGTCATTTGAGCTAAATGTCAGATGATGGGTAGGCATCCAGACATTTTAATTCAAAACCACAAATGTGAACCCCATGGTAGGGCTAGAGGAAAAGTCAGAGGATCACCAAAGAAGCTAGGATTCATCTTCTAGAGACCATGGATGTCTGAACAAATTTCGTGCCACTCCATTTGGTGGTTGATGAGATATTTCAGTTTGAAGTGGCAGACCAGCGTTCCCATCACTGGGGCCATGCTGCTAGCATGGCTAAAAACTGTAAGGCACACTCTCAGTACCATCCGGAAGCACACAGATTCAAGTTGAGAAAAGAAAAAAAAAACACGCTCTTTAAATCGTCAGCAAATCTCTGTAATTGCGCCAGCTTGACAGCAGGATGGCCATGTTGACTTTTACTTATCCTGCTTTGTGCAGTGTCAACAGATCTTAAAACAACCATGCTAAGCTCACACTGGCAACAGAATGCAATAAGTGATACAGATGATTGACCAAGCATCTGTTGTCTTGGATGTCACGTTCTTCGTCGTTTCTTCAGGAGTGTAGACAGACCATCTTAGAGAGGAGTGGGTTGGTTTTTATCTCAGGAGTCACTTCACCGGTTAATATGACTCCTGGAATCCTGGCAGTGTCTCTGGTCAGGAATGTATTGGTCCTGCCAACACAGACACATCTACAGTATCATCTCAAATGTGATAATAAAAGATCAGCATCTGTTGACCGTATGCTGTGAGGAAGGTATTGTGATGGTGTGATAGGAAGTCTACACACCTTTACAGCAATACTGAATCCATTAAGGCATTTAAAGGCACATATAGAGAGGTGCGCGTCAGTGGCCATCATTTCTGTTGTGTGTGAACCTCATAACTCCACTTTCCATGTTTTGTCTTTAGCTGAGAGATACTATAGGAAATGTCTAGTCTCTTAAGTTTATGAATCTCTTTCAGAGCCTACTTTCTGTTAATCAAAAATGTTTTGTCATCAGGAAAAAAAAATTGAATCTTTTTTTCATTGTTCGTAAAAAAAAAAAAAAATTACATTTTGGAGATAAGAGGTTTCACCAGGCAGTGATTATGGGTAATATGATACAAGCGGATGCTCTGCTAATGCACAGATCATATAGTTTACTGCACATAGGGCTACTGCATATCCCGGATCCATTTTTACTCTCTCATGTCTGTAAGAGTATATGTTTCTTAATACTTAAGAAAAACAGGCTGTACACATGCAAGAAAGGTTTGAATGTGTCCCTAATTGCAAAATTTTTGGTATCACCGATCAAATATGTGAATATTTTCCACGAGACATATTTTCTCTGAACTTCCCTGCAGTTCTGCTCTTTTCTCCCAGTTACCTTTCATCTCTGCTTTACTCCCCTCCTGCACTAATTCCTCTCCCCTTTGAGTGTACAGTGTGCATAATATGTTTGCAATTTGCAAAGACCGCAAAGTGGCGAATAATTAGTTAACAAAGAAATGGCTTTGGCATAAGGAAAAGAGATGAGTTTGAAGAAGGAGGATGGGAAAGGAAGTGAAAGGTGAGTTGGAGAGGAGAGGAGAGGAGGAGAGGATGGAAAAGAAAAAAATGAGGGGGAGGCAGGGGGAGGTCAACAGAAGGAGAGGCAGATGCTCATGCCTTGGATGCCTGTGCGCGAATAATTATCCTGATGAGATTCACCGAGAGCGGCACGAAATTTCTGTGTTGTGGGGAGTAACTCACGACACAGGGAAAAAAAAGACAAAGGGTGATTACGTTTTATATAAATATACAGTAGTACAGTATGAGTATATACGGTACGTGGGTTGGGCATGCCGCTACCCACTGTTTCTCCTTCATCTGTCTCGTGCTTTCTCCCTCCTTGTCATACATGGCGTGAGAAAGTGGAGCCACCCTCTCATCTTTTAAAGATGCATGAAGCAGCAGCTACAGAGAGTCAGAGGGAGACAGTATAGGAGATAAAGAAAGAAGGGTTGCTGAGCAGCATTGGTCCTTTACTATATAAAGCACATACAGCTTTTTATTAACTCCCAACCTTTCAGTTTCTGTCTGCTGAGAAGAAAAAAAAAGGCGTGGAGGGACAATGAAAATAAGTGCATAATCAATTTTTGCTCTGACTCTGTCTCCTCTTCCTAGATTAGATTTAGATGCCAGCTCAGTATGTGTTAGTGATCTCTCTCTGCTAGCTGTGTGCACCCTAATATCAGAAGCTTTTTGAGATTCTGCCGGGCACAGTTGGATGGCAGCACATCAAAAAACAGAATCGACACCAGTCTCTTTCTTCATGCTCCGGTGAAAGAGCTTGATCTCTGTCTCTCTACAATCCACTGCATTTCCTGAGATTAAAAGAGAACACAGGTGTTATGTTGCGTGTGCACGCAGCCACCTGTCTAGTTCTTTATTCACACAGTTACAGACAGATGATCCATATACATCGTTCAGAAATTCACCTGTCTTTTTCATGTGATAGTCTGTTGTTGGCTTATACTTGTCTGTTAAAATATCAGAGGCACAGCAGAGTTTTATGAGTGTGGGGCAAATTACATTTTCTGCCATTACTCTACCAACTCACCCTTCAACCTTCATATACATTTGCCAGTTAAGTGTGACAATACATTTTTGAAGAGGAAGTAATGAAATACTAAGTATAAGTGGTTAACAGTGGGCAGTTCCATAGAAATGTGATTAAACAAAACAGTGTGTATGCCAGTCCACAAGTCTGTGCAGAGGCAAAGCAGTGCTTTGAGCTAAATGCCAAAGTTAGCATGCTAACACGCTCACAATGACAAAACTATGAAGCCAGTTGAAGGTAAAATGTTCACCATCTTTGGTTTTGCTGAATAATACTGAACACAAACTACAGCTGAGGTTTATGTTTTTTTCAGATCTGTATTTGGTAATAAACCAAACTACTGGACACATTTTGACCTGGGACCTGCTCCTCAGATGTGGCTTTACTAATTCAGGCTAACCTGCTGTTATCAGGCTAAAATAATCATGTTTGTTCCCATCCAGCTAATTAGGTTCTTTGCAGTTGTTGCTAATCCTGAATGAAGTGTTTTTGAGTAACAACTTCATATGATTGCCTGTTGCCTTTTGATATGTGAAATGGCCTATTGACTGTATTGATCATTGCATCAGCCATAGTGTTGCTTCTTGTTGCCATAATATTTGGTAAAAATGCAGTGTTTCATATCCTAGCTCAGTATAGTGTTTGATTGGTAAAATTAGCCAGTGCAACTGCTACAGCTTTTTCTATCTCTAATCTAATGAAGAATAAACAGACAAATTGGAGGATTGTGTGTGGAGAAATTTATGATCTATGGTTCAGAGCAGTTTGGGAAAGCAACCCCTCTCCTTATCCTTCTCTGTTGTCTCCTCTGTCTGATGCTGCTGATTTGTAGGTCATGTGTGAATATCAGAAAAAAACAGAGTGTGACTGAGCAAAGGACTTTTACCCTCTAGTGGTGAGTCTAGGGAAAGGCCTGTCAAATTAATCTAGGAAAAAAAAAAATGAATGTCCAATTATCCCTGTTCAGTTGTGCATGGAGGCAGTGACCCAGTTGGAAATCAGTTTTAGATTTTCCAAATTTCATATTTTATTCACCAGCAAGTCTCATACAGTTAAGCGTGAATAAGAGGGATGCACTGTGCAAGTATGTCAAAGTTTTCTTTTCTTTTTTTCTTTTCTTTTCTTTTTTTTTTTGGAGTGCACAATCACCCAGACTGATGTCACTTTTGCACCAAACAGCTCCCAACAGAATAAAACAAGCAGACTGAATCAGACGCAGCTGCTCGTGTTGCATTACAGAGATGTGAGTGAGCTAGAGATTTTAACTTCCTATGAAAAGCAATACATTATACAGTAGTAGATCTCTAAAAGGCTTTTTCATGCTTTTAAAATGTTCACCACCCTCAAAATTTGAACTCGAGTTTCAAAAATTCATGACCTTCCTGTGCAGTTACTTGTGCCATAAATGATTAAACATAAAATTGAATTGCATACTGTCTTGCTTACTGCTGGTACATTTACAGTTTCAGTATTAATAAGCCTCATCAAGTTCTATATATATAGATCATGCTCCGTCAAACAGAAGACCACAAAAGTAAGTTATGATGAGTATCAGCCAATAAATATGGTAAATAATGGCAAATATGGCCGCTAATCATCATAAATGATCATCTTACTGTTTCATCATAAAATGAGCACTTTAATAACGTCAATATAGCAACCCCACACTGTACAAGAGTCAGAAATAAGGAATAACAAGGAATAACATAAGGATGATGAGTAGAGAGAACTAATATTAATAATTTAATGAATGCATATATTTTTAGCATCCAGAAAAAAACTCATATTTCCCAAAAATGACATGAGTTTCAGTCATTTTCTCAACATATACATTTGAAATATGGAGCTCACCTTATTGTTGCAAACAAAATATGCAAATGCTGCTAATGTTGCATCAGGTATTTCTTGTTGGATGTATTGTAACACACACTATTGAGCATACTGCAGTAGCTACACTTGGTGAACATCAGTGGGAAACTGTCATCAGTGGGAAAAATCTAACTGGTTGAAATTTAAGTTTTCATTTCCAGTGTTAATTACCATAAATTAGTACATCACAGTGTTATCCCTGACAATGCATAGTGGTGTTTTTTTTCACACTTATACACACACATGCACACTCTCTCTCACATACACACATGCACACAAGGACATATGTTTAGGAAAATTGTCAATGGGTTCAGCGTTTCACACTTTTGCTTGTCCATATTCCAACAGAAAAAGCTGTGACATTGTATTTGGGAAACAGCGTCCCCGAGCAGGAAAAAAAAACACGTTGAACTGATCTCTGTGGTGTTCTGTATGCCACCACTGTTTCATTATTTTCCATTAAAAAATAAACAGGAAAATCTCTCAGCCTGCGAGCAAGTGTGTGGGTGTGAAAGAAAAAAAAATGGAAGGGAGAGAAAGAAAGACATAGCTGGGGAGAGAATGGGGAATAGAAAGAGACAAAGAGAGGGGAGCCAGGGAGGGAATAGGTGGTATTTAAAATGAAGATGACACGTGGGAGAGTTTCCATTGCACCTCAGCAGGCTCTCCTGAGATGGGAGTGACTTAACATTTCACAGTCTCATGTGAAACACAGACACACTGAGACATACACACACACACACACACACACACACACACACACACACACACACTCTCATAAGACAGTCTCATTTGGCTCAGGAAAGACAGATCTGAAGGCTTTCTTTTGAGGTGAGGGGAAGCGAAATAGAGTTCAGCCTTGAGTTTCACAATGATCAGGGGAACATTCCTCTGCTGCAAATAATCACCCACAGTAAGGTGGCTTAAGACATGTGTGTGTGTGAGAGAGAGAGAGAGGTTTAATTTCAACAACTGAATACTCATATCATCATGGGAGCTTTCCATTATATGCTTTTGGTGTTTGGTTTATATTGGTATGAACGAGTGTGTACGTGTGTGTGTGTGCAGCACTGCAGATTTAAAATTCATAGAAATCATCAAACCATTCTGTACCTATTTGCTTATTTACTGCATCTATACATAAAACATGACAGATCTGCCCTTTCGTTTCCTCACATTTTCCCTGATTCAATCTAAATTCCACCAACATGGTGACACCAACACAGATACCACAGTGTAAACAGAGAGATCTGAAACTATCATATTTACTACATTCTACACGTACAGCCATCCTTCGACAACCCATTATAACTGCCATGTATGTGGAACATGTAACATGGCATCGTTAAAGGTGAGGCTGAGGGTATGCAACACAGCATTAAATGGTCAAAAGAATATTTTTGTGTACATGTAGTCTGGGGTTGTTTTTCACTGTTTAAGCCGGGCCTCTTAGTCCCAGCTGAGGGAAATCTCAATGCTGCAGCATACACTGATATCATAGAAAATAATCCAATGGTCAGGGGAGGCCCAGTGTAATATATGTTTCATTTTACCCTGTGCACAAAGCCAAATCCATTACAAGATTGTTTCCCTAGTTTGGGGTGGTTAAACTGGACTGACCTGGACAGAGCCCCGGGCCCATATTTATCAAAATGTATCATTTTCTTCGTTCTCTTCTTTTTTGGCATTTATCAGGGTTGCAAACAAGACAACAAGAATAATAATAGGTATTGTATGATCTCTTGGAAATCAGAAATTTCTCTGAATCTCCATTTCAGTCAATTTCCCTATTATTTAATCTCTATTTCTATATTTCTAAATATACTGGACACTCAGCCAAGATTTTTTTACTCTTAATTTGGCACACAGAGCATTATGTGACCTTGTTCCCATCTAAAACCTTTAGGATGAACTACAGAAGCTGGGCCTTGTCGTCCATTATCACCACCCTCTTGTTGTTTACTGGGAGCAATTCCCTGCATCCAGGTTCCAAAATGTTGTAGAAAGCCCTCCCAGAAGAGTAGTGGAGACTGTTTTATGGCTGCATATTCATGCAAATAACTTAGGAATGAGACTCACAACAATCACACTATGGCTGAATTGCTCAGGTGCGTTTGGCAGTTGTGCACGTTATTAAGTCAAAACGGAAATATTAAGTTGCAAGTTTCTATTATTTAACCATCAGCCATTCAAACTAATTGCAAGACCACGTTATCGCTCAAAATGTAGTTTCTGTTCCTTCCCTCCCTCGTCTCCAAATTTAGTTTCGACACAACACATCCTCTCTACGGCTCTGGGTTCAGCTAGGTTCAAACAGTCGGAGGCAACCGCGACCACAGAGCTCCCTCTTGTTAAGGACCGCAGAAAGAGTGAAGGTAAAGGTTCAAGAAACATGTGACAGTAATTTATTTTATAAGTTCAAATCAAACAAAGTCGGCGTGAAACTGTGCAGCGTTTGTTTTTTGTGGTGACAGTGTTGACGCTGTGGTTTGCACACACACAAGCCATTGTTAGCTAAGCAATGTAGCATTAGTGAATATTAGCATAATGTAGCATTAGCAAATATTAGCATAATATAGCATGAGAAAACAACTTTTTTTAGTTGTTAGCGGTGAAAAGGAAAGAGGAGAAGGTGACGTGTTGTTAACAGTCTTGTTACACATACTTGGCTGAAAACGTTGTAACTTTTTAATATAATTATTCGGCACAAAGCATTTAAGCAGGTGTTCGCAGGTGGTAGGTGATTAGCATACATTAACCTACGGCGACCTGTCCTAAACGTCAAAAAGTTGCTGTAGGTGAAATTTCCACAGTTAATGGTTAATTTTCTCAAGATATCATTTGACTTAAGATTGACAGAAAATAGTAAATATGCTCAATTCTTCAATGATTCACATAAAAAAGCGGAAGGTTGCCTTTAGATAAGTTTGGTTGCAACATGCTTCGTTAGCATTATACGCAAAAGCACTACAATTATGTACAATTTGATGTTTATTTTAATTTACCTGAATGTATTGTGATATGTCTGTTAACAAAGATAGGCATTACCAGACATCATCAGTCCCTGAAACTGAAATAGTGCGCAAATTTAGGGCAAGTGGCTTTTAAATTAAAACAAAAATTATAATTTCTGGTAGTTAAAAGCTGTAACCCTCATGCTACCTTTATTTAATTTCTCTACAGGTTGGTTGAAAAGCATGGAGGATCAAGAAGCATTCAAATACAGTCCAAGAAGAGGTGGTGCTAGCCTTCAATTTCTGTCAGACTTTGAGCCAAGCTTGCACCTCCACCGTCCTCCTCGAGTCCACCTGTCAGATGATGTACCAGTTTATAGCTGTGATTCAGAGCTGAGGTAATGAAAAAGTTTGCAGTAACACTAGAGCAAAACAGCATTGTTGCCAATTGTGCATTTGTCTGCAGGAGAAATTGGACTTTTTATGTGTCCTCGGGAACCCTCCTGGTCTCATAATTGACAGAGAGAGTTCAGAGCGTTCCTCAAATTTTTAAGCACATCACAGGTAGTGACATATTAATCCTATCTGTAAACATGACAGATGGACCATTATTCTCAGTCTTACACTTGGACAAACTTAAACATAATCTGTTTCACTTAAGAGGAAATTATCAGGAGTGCACTATAAAACTTAGGTCAATAAAACTAAGTGGTAACCACTTCTTTAACAACAGCAGGTTTTTATTGTGTCATGGCTGCCTGTTACTGAGGTTTCAGAGTGGGCAGGTGAGGAGCCTGCTGTTAAGTGTGTCCAGTCCAAATTGGGCGCACACACTGACAGTTACTGGAGCTCATTAACGAAAGCACCCATAGTTTCAGGACAGTGGATAACCTAGTGGCTCATTTGGTTGTGGCACTTGTCATGTACTTGGTTTGAATCTGCTCTGAGCCTTTGTAGCCTTTTTTTTTTCTTTCTCTGTCTATTGGCAATCAAAACACTACCTTTAATTAAAGACCAAAATATCCCCCAAAATCTTTCAGAAGTTTTCAGCTGAGCACCTGAAATGTAAATGAAGCAGTGTGATCTCATTTGTGAGTCATTCATGCTTCGACTGAAACATGCAGGAAGAGAAAATGGTTAATTAGCCTGTTGAGCCCTGTAATGATGCCTTACTCTTGAATCTCACCTTAAAACGCAAATCCCGCTTCCCTACATGGAACTGGTCATACATAAGTTTTTGAAAATATTAACAGCCCCCTTTTACATGTTATTTAACTGTTTTGTTGTGTTACTTTGAAATGTGCGAATGTTCCTTTACAGAAATTTTGAGTGATCAGTCGCTCATTTTCCGTTTATGTTACACTCTTAGGAAAAATGTACATGCTTCTGGAGATCATGACCGAGCAAAAGAGGCTTTGCTTCCTGAAGTAGGTGGCCAACCCAGAATGGAGAGGGGTTCCATCTTCAAACTCAAAGACAAGCTTGATTCTGGCGACATTCTGTTGGGAGATGAGGTAAATAAATGCAAAGATGCTGTTGCATAACAAAGGCCAAATGTGAAATTTATTAGGTTATTGTTTAAACTTTCAAAAACCTTATATGCAGTTTGATGTGTATTTCTGTGCTTTACATGGAAGATGTCCTTCACAGGCGAGCTGAAATGATGCAGGAATAGAAAGTGGTATTAAGCCTTTTTTGAAAATGTGATATCAAAGTGAAATCTCAACATCTGTGATAATTAACAGCAAATTACTTCACTGGCAAGTAGCAGCAGTGTTTGATACCATTATCCAGCTAAGTGGAGGGGTTCAAAACCATCTGCAGCCACCCACCTTGTCATTTAAGATGTGAACAACAGAACGTAGATTCTCAGTAGTGTATTTATGTCAAACATTACATGGTCTTTCTTGTCTCATTAACTCTCCTACAGTGTGTTTACATATGCTTGCAATGTCTTGACAACAACATGCTTTCTTAAATCAACACAAGAGAAATATGTTCAAGGTTGATAAGAGAAGAAAACAACAGTCTCAGTTTTTACTAGGATGGTTCTGTTTTTTGTTTGTTGTTTTTTTTTTTTTAAGGATGAGGACTCAGATGATGAACCAGCTGTCCTCTCTCTCCCTGGTATGTCACCCGCTGAAAGCATCTTGGATGAAGAGCTCCTCCTGGACCAGACCAAGGACACGAGCACAAAGACCGAAGGTACAGAAGTGGTCACACTGTAGGATGTCAACATTTAATATCTAATTCTAGTTTCCCACACTGCTCACCTTTCTTTTCAGTACCTGTTGCAGCTTGCATCCAAGTTCAACTCTCTGAGGCTACTGTAGCCTACAGGGCAGTGAAGAGCTGCTCTCCTCCTACCTAGTCAAACCCTGTGCTCTTGTCCTCTGGGCTGTTGGTATCCTAGTTAGGGACCCTGTGATTGGCCATTTCAGTCAAGGCTCCTCTCTGTCCTGGTCACGCAGAGCTGGAATAAGCTCCCCCACTGCTGCTAGCTGTCTTATGGTTTTATTTTTTTAATCTTTCTTCCAGTCTGGCGAACTGAGTGGCACAAGAACCACATGGCAGCAATAAGTAGTGTGAAGTTTGACAGCCTCCTGAAGATGTCTCCGGATTTCCAAGGCTGCAAGAGCCACCTGGCAGCATTTGTCTTAATAAGGGGTAAGTGTCTCCTGTTCACCCAGGGTCAGTAAAATAGTTTATATATTGTTTACCAGTTTATTTTCCTTATTTTTTTTTTTTTAACTTCCTTTTAATACGTTTTTAAAATCATTAATTGCTGTATCTATACATTACTAAAGATAACAAAGAATTTTTACTTAAGTGTGTAGAAATTTATAAATTGGGCCTATACTAATGACAGGTAATTATTGCAGTAGCATGTTAAATGGCTGTATGTGCTCATTTTAAATTCTAGTGTAGATCATGAAGGTTTCCAAGCGTGAAAAACATTTCATGGTGTAGGGGAATGTTTACGAAATCACATGCGTTTGTTTCATCTGATGGTGCAGCCATTTAAAGATAGCGTTTTTTGTGGGGTTTATATATTTTACTCAATATTAGTGGAATTTTTCTTTAAATGAACAGTAGAAGAAGCAGATGTATGCAGATAAAGGACTCTGACATAAAGTGTGGCATAAAGCTACATCAGAAGAAATTAGAGAAAAGAGTTATTAAGAGGAAGATGTTAATTAGCAGTATTGTAAATGATAACCATATACATTTTTCTTCATGTCAGGGTACTTGCATCAATGCATCTATCACCATACTTATCAGTTCTAGCCACGATTTTGACATTTTGATGCTGGAGAGCTGTTATTTCTTTCTTTTCTTATTCAAGAAGACCTATTTGATTGATTGTGACCCGTGAGTCCTTAGTCACAAGCTGGTTTGAATGGAGACTGATGGCGTATGAATAGCATTTCACTCTTGCCTCCTTCTAACCTCTTTATTCTGTACAGGCTTTTTAAAATATATTGTTAAACATGCGTCATCACTTGATACTGTGTCCCACTTCATAGTTAAATGCCCTTGATGTGTCAGTCTCCATGTCTCATCCCAAGCACTTGGTATTAACTAAACCATATTTGAATGAATTTTATCTCCTCCACAGAAGTGTTGGATACAGCAGGTTGTCCACGTGAGCATTATACTGTGGTGGCATTGGGAGCTGGCCGTTCAAGCTGCAGCAAGTGGCTTTGCTACAATGGGACAATGGTTCATGACTGCCATGCCATTGTCATCGCCAGACGGGCTCTTTTAAGGTACAAACTACTAACACGACTTCCTCAGGATGAGTAATCACCTCATTCAAATCTCAAGAATGTTTATACAGTCCTTACTGTAAGTAGTTACACATTTCTCTTCTCCAGGCCCTGTGCTTCAGGACATTCAATCTGAAATAAAATAATGGATACAACATTAAAGTGCAAAGTCTCAGCTTTTCATCAATATAGAAAGTACAGTGTGGGAGATAAATAGAAATAAATAAATAAATAGCACTTTTAACACAAAGTGCCCAAAGTTTAGGTGTTCAAAGGTAATTCAGACACAATCATCATATGACTGCCTGAAATATTGAATCCATAGGCGTCACCAGTAGCTTTGTGTCTTCCTTGACCTTCATCTGCTTGTTGTGGGGTGTCTCTGCCTTAAGTCTGGTCCTCAGTAGGTGGAATGCAGCTCAGTCGGATTAAGATCAGGTGATTGCCTTGGCCAGGTGAGGATATTTAACCTCTTCATCCTGAAAAGCTCTTTGGCTGTATGTTCACGATTGTTGTCCTGCTGAATGATGAAATGTTGTCCAGTGATGCATTTGACTGAATTTGTATACCTCTTTTTGTGTCATCAGTCCATAGAACTTTGTTCAAAACTCTGCTGGTTTCTTTTTGTATGTTTAAGTGAACTGCAACTTGACCTTTATGTTTACCAGGTGTTTACAGTTTGCTGTGAAGTCACGGTCATGAAGTCTTCTCTCGATTGTTGATGAGAAAACATGTACACCTACATCCCAGGGAGCATTCTTGCAGTTGTTAAGGGTTTTTTCTTCACCATACAGATTATTTTTTCTGTGTGTGCTTGTTGGCAAATCAACTACCTTTGATATGTCTCTGATATATTTTTGCTTTTTTTGCCTCATTATTATCTTCTTCACTTGCATAGTCACCTTTTTACCCCTCATATTGGGAGACACTTCCACCTCAGTCTAAATGGCAACTCTAAACTCTCCCTTAACTCTGAGTTTTTTTGCATGAACTAATGTTGAAATGACACACAGCTGCCCCAGAAGCATTTAGTGTCCAAAATGGGCAATATGTGTTAAAAGGGCTATATCCTCCCACACAGTACTTTCTATATTGACGTAAACCCACTCAAAGCTGAGATTTGGCACTTTGATTCAGTATCCATTATTGTATTTCATATTGAATGTGCTGAAGCACAGAGCCTGAAGGAAAAAAAAAGTGTAACTGTCCAAATACTTGAGGTGGGGGCTGAGGTTACACATTGAATTTTGGAATTGCTGGAATGGGAAATCCCTCAGTTTCTAATTTACAAAATCTTAAATTCAAATACAGATAAAATGTAAAAATCCTTAATTTTTCTCATTAATATTAAAGATGAAGACTTGACATGCCTTTTTGTTACCTCTTTGAGTAGGCAGCTTGGATCGGCTCGCTGACTTTCATGTACCATTGATGGTGCTTCTGTTGCATTGAAGATGCTGGCGTGTGGCTGAAATTGAGAATGTTTTTTTCTGGCTTGTGTTCAGGTTTCTGTACAAACAGCTTCTGCTGTTCTTTGACGCTGATCCAAATGCCAGGGAGAACTGTATTTTCAAGAGTAGCGCAGACAGCCATCAGCTCCAACTCAAACCCAAGATCAGCCTGCATCTCTACACTAATCAGTGTCCTGAAGGAGCGGCTAAGAACTTCTACTTCAAGTACATCAGTCTGTTACTACGTTGTTTTTACTGTTTTAATATGCATTCAGTGGCCACTTTATTTGGTATACCTACACAGTCTTACGCAATCTAATACAACTGCTCTGCCATAAAGTCTACTTCTATGATGCCTATAATGTAAAAGTTTTGTTGACACTGTCCTAGAGGTGTTAATTTAATGATGTGTTTTAGCACTGATGTGTTAGGAGTCAGTGGTGGTGTTCTGCTGGACTGCTTTATATATTCATTTATGAAATTGGAAAGGATAAAAAATCTGAAACACCTTTCAGTATAATGTAGTCCTATACAACACCACCTTGAACTATGACCTCCATAATAAATACTGCAACAATAAACTTCAGAAATATAGATGTTAAGGCAGGGCTGTTGTATTGCATTAAATTGTACAGGTGTACCTACTAAAGTGGACCCTGAGTGTACATATGGAACTGGAAATTTAATTATCTGTTTTTGAGTTAATGCATATTTTAATAGCTATGGTTTACATTTCTCAAGTGTGCTGTGCTAATAATATAGTACTGTGTTAATAGTAAAATAAAATGTAATGTCCTGGTCAGGGGCCCCGCAGACAACACTGACCAAGTAGTGAAGCTGCAGTATCACACTAAGGGCCTGCTGTCCCTGTAGCTACTTTGACCTGAGTCTCTGGGGTGCCAGAGTCTGCTGCATGTCTGGTAGTGACAAGTTGTGTCGCTGGACTGTGACCGCTCAGGGGTGCACTACTGAGCCACTTCATTCAGCTCTCTACATCACCAGCATGGTGCTAGGTAAAGAACCTCAAAGCACCGTCAACATTTTGGGAATATTTACTCTCTTGCCAAGAGTTATAAGAAAATCGATATTCAGGCGTTAAATATGAAGCCAGCAGCGCTTCCTCACAGCCCAGCCAAGAAATAGTCTGGCCAATAACTCACCTATTTTTGCATTCTGTTTTTTAATGTGGATTGAACAAGTTCAGATATAACAACATGTTAGTCAGTGAGCTTTTAGGGAGGTGATGGTAGGTGGGTTCTATCTTTGGATTGAGGCAGGCTGACCGCTTACCCATTTGCTTTCTTATGCTGTCATTGACTGGTTACGGCTGTAGCTGTATCAGTTTATACAGACATGAGAATGAGGATTTCAATCTTTCATCTTTAATTTTCAAGTAGAGTAAGGAACAAGTGTGTCTTCAAGACTTATGTTAGCTGTGTGTTTTGTTAACACCTTGCATTTTATATCCACAGTAAATTCTAATGCTGTCATAAATAGGAAGTGAGATGTTTATGACATTAGCAAAGATTTACTAGCTGTAAAAAGTAATGGGCACCCTAAAGGAACTTTTGTTACGAGTTAATCTTCACCTGTGTCTCTCAAGATTTAAGAGTAGAACACACTGAGGTTGTTGTGTTTATTTAGAGGCCAGAAGCACATTAATGAGGAAGGTCTGATATCACCAAGCGACTGCGATGATGGGAGGACTTCCTGCCGCCGTCCTACAAGAAGAAGCACAACGTCTTCCTTGTCTGTGGCAACTACGTGGGCCCTGTTGTGACCTCCTCGCAGTAACGACGACCTCAGCATCAACTGGTGTCTCGTGACAAGGACATTGAAGTTCTGGATAGTAGTAAGGCTTCATCACATGGGTAAGACGCACAGATGCTATACAAGAAGTCTCTGCACACACTGTCTTCTACCAAATTGTGTGAGTTAAATTTCAGTAATCTTTTAAGCAAAGAAGTGCTTTCCAAAAAAAAAAAATGTGGATCATTATGGATGTCCTGTACCCTCTGTACAGTCTTGACCTGACTGTAGCTACCTCAGTCACACTGCTGCAGCCAGTTCCAGAGATAGAGCAGAACCAAGGCAGAGCCTGATGCACTTTGTTTGCTTGACAGCCTCAGTGAGGCCTGGGGCCCTGCCACTTTTGGCTTTGGATTTAGACAACCGCTGATGTCCAGTAGCTAGACAGGACACAGGCTATTTCTTCTCACCAGTACAAAGTTAGTCTTGAGCAGAGATTACAGCTAAAAATAGATTTGAAACTGCTTGAAAGCTCACTGTGTCGCTTATTTCAGCTTCTGTCCTGCAGCCTGAACTGTTCATTTTAGGCAAATACCATGGGTTAAAATGTCGACGAGGTCTGCAGCATGTTCCAAACAATAAAAGAAAATAGAAAGGAAAACAGGCCCCTGAAAAGAAGAGAATTGATTTCTTGGGCAAAAAATAAAGGATGGAAGTGTGTAGGGAGGTGAAGAAGAAGTGGAAGGATGGCAAGAACACTCACTGAAAAAACTACCACATTAAAAAGGTGAAAATGAAAGGAGATGCAGCTTGTGCCACATGAGACTCTCTTTAATTATGATGTAGAAGTGTACAATTATTCCTGGCTTTTTTAGCTAGTGGCTCAGCTCTGAAACAATCAATAGTTTCCTGAAACCTGGCTTGCACCTACATGTCTGAAATTGCTAAGAAGAATCCATTATGTGGAAAATGTGTTAGAATAAAAAAAATAAATATAGGAAGTTTTTAGTGGATAAGGAATATGGTCTGTTGACAGTGAAGTGGTCTTGGAACAGACCTTAGATGATTTGATATCAGTCACCCCAAACAGCCATCTGTCAGTGCCAGCCTCTCTGTTACTGTGGTCACAGTCAGCCTCACCCTGGCTTTTATTTAAAACACTGGCAGTCTCACCACTGCTCCACTCCTCAGGGTTCTCCAGGGTTTCCAGGAAAGGTGGTTGGGAAGCCCTGCCTTCTCTCACTCAGCCAGACCACACTTAACATTTTAGTTTTACAGTGTAGAAGAAATGTCTGCCAAGCACAATTTTATATCCACCGTAGTTGAGTTCTGAAGTAGAGCTGCTGATCCTCCCCAAAATAGCATTGGAGGTTGTTAAGAATGTTACTAAAATGACCAGATGCCTCTGTCTGTGTGTGGGGGTGGGGTGCTGGTCTGTCAGTCAATGTTTAGGTGGGTGGTAATGCGGTCAAAGAAACATCCAGATGACCAGGACCCAAGGTTTCCCAGCAGAATATTGAGAGTTTAATGAGATCAGTGTTATTCACTTGATCTGGCAGTTTTAATAAGTTGTAGTATGTTGTAGGCGTATATATGAGATATATATGAACACTGTTGATGAATTATTAGTCATTGTACATTTTCTTATTCTCCAGCTCCTCCCTCTGTGAGGGCCTGGCCCAGCAGACTTTGCAAGAGAGCCCTACAGTTACTTCTCCCGAGCTGTACAGCTGGTGGCATAGCTATCTGCTGAACTCCACCTACCACATACAGTGTCAAGGTGTGTGTACGCTTCCCACCTCATTGCATTAATGCTCAGTGCTCATTCAGCTGTGGCACTATAAAGCTATTAGGTGAAAGTTAGTGTATTGTAACTTTGCTTCAATGGAATTCCTATAGATTTAAGGAATGATGTTATTGTTTTGTTTATAGGTTAGCTGTCGTCACCAGACAGTCAAAGAACTGGTAAAAGAACAGTTTTGAGAATCCAAGCGGTCCGTGGGAATTCAAAAAAGCTTTGTGATTTCTTTTTACTAAGCTTGAATGTTTTTCAAGAAACCGCCAGAAGGAGATTTTGTTTACTGTTGTTCTGTGCACTAATTACCCTTAACAGTACTTTTAGCTTTTGTTTTATTTATAACATTGGTGTTTGGTTTGTAGGTGTTTGAGAAAATAAACCAGACCTTATCATAGCACCGCAGGAAGTCAGTTTGTAAATGAGTTGTGGTGGAAACATACGTTGAAGGCTCAAGCTTAAAGGGAACATTTTCCCTGCCCTGTCAAGTTGGACTGAGCAACATTGTCACTCTGTTGTTCTGTAGCCAAAAGCTTTTAATGATTAAAAACAAAGCAAGTTGTTTTATTACTGATTGTACCTGCAACCAACACAGGTAGACAGAGTGCCATCATGCAGGTAGTTACTTTGTGTTTTGTCCTCTTCAATATCATATGATTATAAACATGAGATTTTATCATATTTATTCTGAGTGTTAACAGTTGTACCCACATGAGCCCAGTGTGTCCGAGGTCAGAAGTCACATCAGCTGCTGAAGAACCAAACACGAAGCTCAAATATTCTCTGTGGTCTTTGAATCCTTCCGTGTGTTTTTAAAAATTATAACCCCTGGGTTCTCATATATTTAATAGTATCTGTGCTTGGAATCAGATGTAAATCAGGTGAGAGACCCACAATGTATGTTACTAGTAAAATCAAAAATATGAAGGAAAGGATTAAAATTACACATATGTTTCTTTTTGTCTATATGGCCATTTCATGCAATACTTTATAGTACTATTGCAAAGCCATATTTTCCCAATTTACTATATATATTAGT
Organism: Lates japonicus; assembly: GCA_033238685.1. Lineage (NCBI taxonomy): Eukaryota > Metazoa > Chordata > Actinopteri > Centropomidae > Lates > Lates japonicus. The sequence goes on along the minus strand of BRZM01000745.1, from coordinate 11,938 downwards.
TAATCTAAGTCAACCCATAAAACTGACTTCATAAACAATCATAAATTTGATCAACACCTAAAATTGCATTACATTGTGCAGGTGTTAGGGTGAGATATACCTATTAAGGACATCAGCAAAAAAATCTCCATTAATACTGTCTTTCAAATGTTATGAATTCATTCACAACCTCAATGATAACATAAAGTAGAATTATCACCTTCTGCAGGATTGCAATAGATGTATTAGTGTATCTAATAAAGGGCGTGAGTGTATGGTGACTCCAGGATCGCAGCAGTTTGACAACTTATGTGTGAGCCCAGAAAAATGAACAACAGAAAGGACGTAATTAGAGAAATTATCACCTTTGGACCTTCTCACAAAGACGTGTCAGAACGCAACACAAAGATATCAAGTCACATTCAAAAGAGGTTTAGTAATCATGTCATTAAGTAATTGAGGAATTACGCGAATAATTATTTGGTTTTAATTCAGCACGAGGCAAGAAAAGGAGGGAAGAAGGAATTAGGAGACTCTATACCATCTTGAATTGCACCTTATTATTTTCCATTAATAAATCAGGGTACTCTGTTCATTGTCACTATGGCTATTCACCCACCAGTTGCTTGCAACCAACTCCTCCTTGAAACTGATGTAACCACCATGTCTTCATAATTACAGGCTCTTTACAATATTTAGCAAAACAAAAACAGAATTGTATTATAAAATTATCTAATGAAGCTGAATACAGTGTAGTTAAATTCATCTCCTTCTGCACTGCATTGATATATTTCTGTGTAGGGCTGCTGTTTGAGTTTTCCAGGCTTTTCATGTTCATACGTAAAATGCAAATATGCAACACAGCCTCTCTGGTGTTTTATCTTTTGTTCTTGCTGGCTGAGCAAGGATTCCTCCAGCCAGTGACGATTCATCGCCTCTGGGCATGGTTTTGAACTGAGGGGTTTCTCTGAGCACCCAGGAGAGCCAAGGAATTCACAAAAAGGCCTGCAAAGTAATTAAGCATCAGGAATACCGAGGTGTGAAAACAGATATTTTCTCATTCTTCTCGTGTTTGCTCTGGGAGCTCTGGGTTAAACTTAGATTTAGCTAGCTGAAGAATCACATTTAAGAAGAAACAGTTATCTTCTTTTTAGTTAGCAATTACAAAGGCTTTTGTGTAATTATTTACCAGTGAAGTCTCATATCGTATGCAGATATCTACTGTGATCCTGGCAGCTGAAGGACTGTGATGTTCGATTAAGTTCAGATCATCATTGTGTAAGACCAAAAAGAGGAATTACCTTTTAATTGCAACCTTAAATGTCTTGGCTTATAGATGAGGATTAAGGAATTATAAAGAGTGTAATGTCGTTAAAGAAAGACCAATGAAATGAAGAATATGTCAGTAAAATGGTTTTAGAAGAACTATTAAGGATTAGAATGAAGCCAAACCTCATTTGTTATTTCAAAACACATTTTTACAATTTGGCTTTCGTCATTTATTTTATTTTTATTATTATTATTGAACTTCTAAATTAATCTTGAATTATTCTTTCATCATTTTGAAAAGTATACTAAATGATTGACAGGACTGATAGTTAGTACATTTTGTGTAATACGTGTACTGCTTTGGAACACTACAAGCGGTTCCCTCACCCAGGTTTGGCCCTGCAGGACGTGTCTCTCTGGCTGGAATCGGAGGAAGTCATGCTTTCTTGTGGAGCTGGATTCTGATCGCGACCGACGGCACCGATGGGGGGTTTAATTTGGCTTGCCCAGCAACCCCTGCTGAGGCTGAGTTGTTCACCTGGACGACAACAACAAAATACAGGTAACAGAAGTCAAGCCTAGAGTTTCCCATTTGCTTTTTATTATTAATGAATAGCTCACAAGTGGAGCCCAACAGTCCAAATCCAATGTAAAGCCAGATTAAGAGTTAAATTTACAAGCTAAAAAGATGATGGTATGGTTGTCAATACCAGAGTGTCTTTCAGTCGGAACGTCCAAGCAGAGGTGAATCCTCCACTTCCTGATTCTTCACTGACAGTGAAGAGGAAGATGAAAATCCTGAAATATCAAGAAAAGTGAGGCCATGAGCCTCTGTGGAGGATTAGGGTCTTCTTTTCCTTCGCACATATTCTTGATTTGTCCTTGACAAGGCATTTACCTGAGCGATAAAGAGTCAGTCTTTTGTTGCGTCACCGATAAAACAAAGTAATATAATGGAGGCCAGCTGAGGTGAGCGGTGAAGTTGTGAAACAGCGCATCATTCAGCCCTGTTTGATTTCTTCCTTTTTTATCTTCTGGTGTCTTTTGAACTGTGAACGTGAAGTAGGATGTTAAGGAAAACCGTATGTGTGGTTAACAAATTTTCACCACAACACACATAGCAATACCTCCACAATGGGTTACGGCAAGAATGAAAGTAGGAGATTAAGACTTACGCAGCAAACTATGCAGAACAGATGCAAATACAAGAAATTAAGTGAAGCAGTGTCAGTAGTTGTATTAGAAGACCAGAAACAATTAAAAGTATAAGAGTCAGCGGCTCATATTCTCTATCTCTAAAAGGAAGATGGGATTTAAAATGGGAGGCTGGCCAAGGGGAGGCAACATCTGTGGAGACTACGAGATAATATTAGTTCACGCTGTTGATGCAGAGAGAGGACCCGTATTAAAGACCCTGGGCAGTTGTTGGTGTTGTGGAATTTCCACTGCACAGTATACAGCCAAAATACTCAATACAATAAAATTACAAAATCTAAGGAGAAATTTTGAACATTTTGACAAACCACTCATTAAAGCCACAGGAAGATGATACTTATTGAGTAAAATGGGGTTACTTTTTGAAAACACATTTTGAAACTCCAGATTTGTTCAGATTAAAGCATTAAAATTGTTAAGTCAAACAAGTGTTTTTGAGAAAGCGTGGTGGCTGTCTACAACAACTCATGTGACAAGTCCGGATCGCTTTGTGAATTTTGTTTGTACTCTTGTGGGTACAAGAAATTGCAGATCCCACACTATCTTAAAAGCTGTGCACAACAATAATACACTCTACATAATTTCATTTATTCTGATGATAAGGGCTTTTCTCAGAGATGTGCGTGAGTGTGCAGACTGTATTTGATTTGCATCTCCCCTGCTCTGCTCACCTTCAACCTGAGCCAAAGCCTAATCAGTGAAAACACTTGAACCAAACCTTGAAATCAGTCATACATGCCACTTATGAAATCTACTGTATTTGAGACCTGTTCTCTTTATGCTTAAGGTTTTAGACATGTATCATCCATTTCAGTAATAAGTTCTGTACTGAAAAGAAATAATAACCTTGCAGGGTGTTGAGTCCATAGAACAGGTACAGCAGAACTACTCTTGCTGGCCCAAAGGTAAAGAAGCCAACCGTCCATGTTAGACCAAGTAACAAGGTTAGACTGGCAACTCCCTTCAGGTCATGCATCAATCCACTCTGGGTTCCAGCCGGACTGTTGACTCGCATGTGGCGAATCTGGATCAAAACTACCACAAAAACCTAAAAGAAAATTCAGAAGAAGAAGAATGGAATATAAACAGGAGATGCAAGATAATGAAGTGTCCTCAAATGGGAGTTTTGATGGAACTTACGTATGAACTTTAGTTAATAAGTTTTTACCGCAGTGTTGAAGAGAAAAACCAGGGCGGCGTAGGCAACCACAGACACATAAAATGTTGTATTGTCCTGGAGCCAGCAGCTGAGGAAACACAGATTGAGTGGGAGAACCAATTATTTATAAAGTAGAGATGATGTAGAACTTTTTTTTAAACTTCATTTGCCAAAAGCAGTCATAATATATATCAAATTGTGGCTTCAATCCAAGTGGAAAAGTCATGAAGATAGTGTATTTTTAAGATTACACTATTACACTAAAAATCTTGATCTTTTTCAGGTGTTTTACATAGATTAACTGCTTTTGGCTATTAGTGTGTATTTGCTTTAGATGACAGACAAAGTAACCTTAAAATAAATCTGAATAAAATTTATAGCCATGTACAATGTAGAAAAGCAGTGAATGTAGTTGCCTGTGACATGTTCAGACATGTTTTGAGACTTATTACACAGCTTGAAACAATAATTTGTATCTGATGTGATTTTTCCACAAAAATTATAAATGTTAAAGCCATGATATAGGAGTGTACATATATTTGTTTCCAACGTGTAACTGCTGGACAATTCACTGTAAAGCCAGTCTAAGTGGACTGGAGGGTTTAAGTTTTCAGATCATATTGGATCATGATTGGCTTCCAGACTAGTTGTAATGTCACAAAATTGTCTGGTACACATCTTAAACTCACATTTAAAGTGAGCACAGAGAAACGTTCCCCTCTCAGCAGATAGACCTTACAAATTATATATCCGCAAAGTGCGTGGTGAAGCTCTCAAACATCTGTATTTTATCAAACCTGCAACTCACCAAATGTGCACAAGTGGTGTCGTATAATGGCACTGTGTAACAGCAACTAAACTCACAAGTTGTCAGAGTTGTCTAGTGACTCTAAGCTAGCATCTGTGTAGAGGTGACTGCCGTAGGCCTCCCTGTTCACGATGAGCACCAGGATGCAGATCATCAGAGGAAGCCCTGGAGGAAGAGTTTAAACACTTGAGTCACAGCCTCAGAAATTATAATTCTCTTTCTTGAATGTTTATCATGTGCCTCATCTCAATGTTTCAGGCAACAGCATTCCCCTGTTAGTGCTAAGTGTTTAAATGTGACAATGTATTTTCCAGCAACTAACTTTAAGTCAGTCAACTGAACACATGACTCACCCCACCCCAGGGCACAGAACTTGAGGATGTACGAAGGCACATAGACGTTGAAGACTTTAACGAGGGCGAAGTACATGTTAACGGCCTCTAATCCCATCCAGGTGAACGTGGCCAGGAGGAAGTAGTGCAGCGTGGATGCGGCGGCGACACAAAGGGCATACAGACCCCAGGAGGACAACCAGGAGTTGACCAGGAACACCAGGTTCAAGCCCAGCAGTGCCAGGGAGAGGTTGATGAGGATCTGAGAGGGGTAGTCCCGACGAAGTTTCCTGAGACACATGGCAGGAAAATGAAAGGTAAAACACAGTGAGCATAAAGAGATTCTGTAAGTGTTACATGTACCACATCATTAAACCTGCAATAACTGATTTTCTGTTCACCAGCTAGTTGCTAACTTTGTCTGCTGTTTGGTGTTGAGTACGTAGGTAACAGCTGCTGCTGCAGACGAAAGTGCCTCTATGAGAGTGCATGATTCTCTGTAGGTTCATCATTGCGAACACTTGTTTTAACGTTGTCATTTGATTTAGGAGGGCATTTATAGTCAGACTGGACAACATTTTATATCAGGTACAGTAGCGTCTTGCTAGATTTCACATAAAATTTACTATATTGTTTTATAGCTCAAGTAAAAAGGATATTATTTTTCCAGTGCACGCAGAGCTAGAGCGAGAATGGTGGTGTATCTACAAAAATATGCACAGATTGTTTGGCACTTCTGTACAGGCAGGGAACCGTTAGACACAGAAACAGTGTTTAAATGTATCTGCATTAGTGTTGACATGACCTTTAAGAGCTAGCAACAGATGGCATGTAAACACAGTCAACATATGACAAGTAGAAAACATTTATAAAATAACAACTTGGTGGTTGGACTCTCACTCGAAAACTGTGTAAGTGAGAACAGTTACTCCCAAGAACAGCGATGAGACTCCACAGCCGACATAGGTGATAATGGTCAGGATCTGCTCATTAGCTGGGTCCACCTGAGTCCTAGAGACATCCTAAACACAAACACACACCGATATGTTACCATGAATGTGTGTGTTTATTTCCCCATGAGCCACCAGTTACTACACAACAATAACACACATTGTAAATCACACACAGTAATAAAAGTAATTTCTCCCCTCCTTAGTACTGAGCACAAACTCACATGAAGACCTGTATCTTTCTATTCACTTAGTGAAACACTTAAATTAATTGCTCTTTGTTGTCCAAAAAACTACTAAAAACACAGCAGTGAGCCTCATACTTGCACATGTAAATTATAGTTTACTTAGAGCCAATTCCACATGCACCATAAAGTCCCTAAAAATGCATTAGTTACACTGTTGAATAGCAGTAGCAATAACTGCAGCAGACAGCTCTGCTGGTAAGTTTCCACAGTGAGAGAGGTAATTTATTGGAAGTAGGCTACACATTTCGACTTTAAAAAGCTGTGTAATTGTGGATTATTCATTTGGTTAAATAGGTTAAATGATGCATTAAAAAGATACTGAGAGGTATCTTCCCCATAGGCACAACATGGCTCCTGTTCCCAGCATGTTTCACCCAGTTTCAAAAATGTGGAGCTGAAATGACAAACCCATTAATGAGTTAGTCTATCAACAGAAAAATAATTGTTGATAATCAATTAGAATCTCTATCTCCTGGCTCTTAAGTCAGAGGATTTGCTGCTTTTCTTTCTATTATATCATTGTAACCTGAATAATTTGGTTTTGGACTGTTGGTTACACAAAACAAGACCTTTTGTGTTTTGAAAACTACAGTCCTCTTTTGGAATTTATTTATCTTTTTTAAAAGATAGAAGTCTGTTTGTGATTCATTTGTAGAGATTTACATTCTCAGTAGGAACCAGTGGGCTGAGGAATGAGAGCCACAGGCGGGGCTGGGAAGTCAGAACGTATTGAGAGACAGACTAACACGTTGTTGGTTTTGGTATTTCCACTGGGTTTAGTTTTGTCAGTACCAAAAATATGGGAAATTTCCACCCTTACTGTATTTTTAAATGTCTATTTCAGTAACAGTGATGTTACATGATAATTTTGCAGTTTTGGAATATGCATAATTAAAATTTGATTTGGTCTAGTTAAAAATAATAAAGTAAAAATAATGAGTTTGTGTCCAACTGTGCTAGTTCATTTTTATTTATTATGCCTTGAGCGCCCTCTGCTGGTGAGCTCTCTTAAGCCACTTGGCTGTTACAACTACATCATGTACTGCTGCTACCAGTGTCCCTACAGTTACTAAAACTTTTAAATGTGCTTCAGTGTCTCTGAGGCCAAGTCATGCTTTATATGAAACAGTAAAACAGGACATATACGGACTGTACCAGAAGAACTCCAAAGTGTGTGAGATGATCACACAGGCAGGTTGTGTAGTCAAAGCTGCTGTTGTATTTTCTGCAGCCGTAGTCATCCCAGCCTCCTTGTCCGTCTAAATGATGACACAGACATTTAGTATCACACAGTTCATCCCGTTTTTGTAAAGATGTGAGGGAAGTGATTTAAATCAGGACCTACTGTTTTTATTGAAGTTCCAGTACACACACTGTACGTCCTTGGAGAGCTTTAACAGAGATGAAAATGAAATGCATTTGTTTATCAAAGGCATCGATAACTCATTCATATATTGAACTGGCAGGAGTGTAAGCAGCTATAACTCTGCAGCAGATTTATGTCCTTCAGTGATTAGCCATATTGGATCCTACTGTATTGGGTATAAGATGGTGGAGCGTGACTTTGATGTCTTCATCCAGGTCTTTGATTGGAGCGCTGGCATTGGTCACACTGGCTGACACCACAAAGGTGTTGAGGGTCTGACCCTGTTGGCTGCTCTGAAAATAACAACAAAATACATGTGAGTTATTTACTTCACTAATGTGTATCTAATCAGTTTGTTTAGTGGGGAGAGTGAGCATGATAGTGTTTATAAAGATGTGTGTTTGTAGTGTGATACAAAATAGAACCTTGAAGAGCAGTGGTATGCCGTAGAACTGAAACTGGACTCTTGGTGGGCTCTGGTTCAGGTTGTTTTCTGGGAAGCTGTGCTGCAGGGCAGATGGCAGGGAGATGAAAGCCACTGTGCTGTTGAAGGGATACTTGTTGATGAAAATCTGCAACAAGAAGGGAACTTAAGAACTTAATTCTCTTACTGTCATACTGTCTTTTCTAAATTTTAATATTACTTATAAATCTTTTTTCTCTAATAAAGCTCTAACCGAATAATATATTTGTATAGATAATAAGTTACATAATAAGTGGCTTATTTTCAGTGGCCAGAGGAATCAAAACATGATTCCTTTTTTGTGGTCTGTCAGTTTGATGACATTTGTCAGTTGTTGTTAATCTACCAACCTCAGGTTTTGTGCCTGTGCGGTCAGACAACACTCCAAAAGTCAAACTGTTAAACTGTCCAGGGACGACATCCACCACTGAGATAGCAATGGCTGGAGCAACCAAAGTGGAGGAGCCCTCGTAACCCACCATCCTGTCTCCCACTGCCTCTGTGAGATTTACGATACTGTAGTTGAAGTCAGAGAGGTGGTTAGTAAACAGATGTTGAACAGAAAAATTCTTTCTCTTTCTTCTGTTTTTTTCCCATCCTCACATGTTAGTAAAGGCAGCAGGTCGCTGTCAGACTCCAGTATGTCAGAGATAATGTTGATTAGAGCTTGGCCCAGGTTTGGTGTGACTACACTGAGGTTAACAATGTCCTCCAGCTTGTTGAGGACTGTGACCAGCTCCTGGTAGTTGAGAGTGGAGTGGTTGCGTAGTAATCCCTCAATCATCTCCACCACGTCCAGTGCATTGTCTGGAGGTAAATTACACAAATAATAAATCTGGTTTTGTTACAGTACAGATCTGGCATTTAGACTCATACTGTCATCCAACTGGATTTGTCATTTTTTTAGGCTTTTTTTTAAATCTTCAACATTAGATCTTGAGCCATAAATTTGTGACTGAATCATGCAATTATTTCTAAACTGACAATTACAAGATAAGACAGACAGTTAAAGTGAAAAGTGTGTAACAGACCAGCAGTGACTTCGACATGGTCCAGATCAGGGATGGTTTCCACCACTGGAGGACAGTCTTCCTGGTCTGGGGCCATCCAGTGGGTACTGAGGCATAGTTTACTGTCACACAAACCGGTGGGGAGAAGGTGTAAATGACACGTTTAATTTACAAGTCTTTTATCCCTGATTCTGAAAGCTTCTGTCTACCTTCTGTATAGCTACGTCTACTTGTATATGAAGTTTTTGCTCTGTGTGCTTTTCCAAGTCTGACTTGGAAAGGAAAAAACCTGTCAACTCAGTTTCTTAAAAGTTATGTTGAGTAGATAGAGACATTGTATATAACCTTAAACAGCTGTGAGGTGTTTGATCTGGGAATCAATTATCTGTTAACTCCACTCATTAGTGACACCAACCTCCTGATTAATGCTTTTACAGCACAGACTTCCACAGCTTGTGAATCAGCCATCAATAATCATTGTCACAGTTAGTCAACAAACAGAAAGAGTCCTAAACACAGTGGGACAGCCATGTAAATATATGCCCAAGGATGTGATCAATACTCAACAGGGACATATTTATTCATGTGTTAAATTTGTGTTGACAGAGTAAACCAGCTATACATGTACTTTTTTTTCAACGTGGCTATATGAAGAATTATCTGAAGGTCATGAGTTCAGTGATAACAGGAAGCAGTACATGTCAACTAAAGGATACAATCAGGCAGGTGTGAGCATATTGTAGAGGCAATATACTCAATGTGTGGACTATAGTTTGAGTCTAGACCTTATCAGCACCTCTCAGTTCAAAGAAGTAACTTTGAAACTTGTTGACTTAAAACAAGAAAAGATGTCTTTTGATTGCTTCTTTTGTGCAACCGTCTTAGGGTTTAAAAATATTCTATTTATAATGACATCAAACAGAGAAAAGCAGCATATTCTACTGTAGCTCAGTATAACTCACCAGTAAATGCAAATGGAAACAGCCGCGACTATTATCAGGATAGTTTTAGTCATTTCAGCTCTCATTATAATATTGTATAAATATTGTTTATACTGACACCCTGGATTGTGCTACTTTTATTTTATTTGGTTTTCTCACACATACCAAAGACATCCCAGTCAGGTATATTACTAGTTTTGGCTGAGGAAGTTTTGTGAACATATTTACAGTATATGTGCATTATTAGCCTGAAACACTGATTGAGCAGGTTTTAAAAATCAGTGAGCGTGTCAGAGCTCTCACCAGTGTCTGGTAGCGTGGCGGTGAGGATTTTTTGGGCATGGTTGAGTCGCATTTTTGCCTCCTGAAGTAGCTGGCCACTCAAACAGGCCTTTCATCGTCTGGTGGGTTTCTGCGTTACACTCTAATATCACTGAAGCAGAGACAGTAACACAGGTGGAGAAAGAGACAAAGACAGGCTAAGATAGGCAAATTTTTAATACCATATAAATTTCGCCAAACCTGAACCTCACTCACATATGCGGCTTATCGTTATGTTTTCAGTTGCTATAGTAATGGAGCCGTTGTTATAAGGCATTTGCAGTAGGTGTCGTATCTGTTCTTCCATTTCCTGTGTGTCTGACAGTGACATCATGACCTGAACCTGGAAAATACAGCTCTCTCTGCAGACAGTAACACAGTTCATATGAGTTACTTTTAATATAGTGGAAGTACATACAAAGCACATGCAGTATATTGAAATGTTTTTGAAGTATGACACTTTCGGAGAGCAAAGATTTTCCAGCCTGTTATACTGGCACTGTTTCATTATTACCATTATCATTTTCATTATTCTTCAAATCGTGCAGAGCTGCATGATCCCTACCTTGAAAGTCTGCGCACAAACACCTGGGGGAAAAAAAGAGTGAAAATATTGGCACAGCTTTCAGGAGAGTTTATTAAACACAAAATTGGTCAAATCTTGGATCTCACAGCTCTCACGGGCCTGTAATAATCTCAAAATTGTCTCAAAATTGTAAAAAGATGAGAGATTAATTTGTGACTTGTTGAATCTGAAAGCTTCTCATGATTACTTACTCCACCAGAGGTTGTGAGGTTTGACTGCAGGTTAGAATGATATCTGAAAGTCAGATCAGAAAGTCAGATTTCTCAAATGAGTTTTTCACATGTCAGATTAGTGTGACATTTCTGGAAGTAGATGTGTAACTGATCATGTGGCAGCTACTGTACCTTTGAGTTTTGGGGAGCAACTGCAGGTCGAGCACCATCATCGTGTCATCAGGTAAACTAGAGTTGAGCTGTGAAGAGTCAGAAAACTCAGAGTGATGTGTCTGAAGATACTAAAAGACCAGTACAGTGGTTCTCAACCCAGTTGTCTTGACATATCTTTCAGCACCCTTCATGTCCCATGTTAAACTGGATGTTTCATAACACTAATAAATAAATAAAAGGGGATATGGTTACAGTAGTTTTTCATAATGTTTAGGTTGCTCTGGTCAGATTTGTAAGACTACTGCCACATGAAGTGGAAGGGTGTTTATCAATCATTTAACTGTTCCAACTGTTGATGCTTTACTTTTAATAACTATTTCAACCTATTTTTTCTCATTTAGCCAAGTATTTTGACTATTCTCCAACCATTTGAACTATTTATAGGTCTTTTTATGCCTTGTGTTGGCGACCAGAAACATGATGTTTTTGGGTTGTCCACCTCTTTCTCCCATTCTCGTGAACATGATATCTCGGGAGCACCTGGAGGGAATTTGGCACAAATGAGGCCAAAATCACTTGGCCTCAAGGATGAATTGATTAGAGTTTGGTGGTTAAAGGTCAAAGGTTGACATTGCTATGACAAAACATGTTTTTGGCTTTTTTTATTTTTTTTAATCTTCACTGTGACATCATAATGCTCTGAAAAAACTCTTTGTCTGCCCATTTTTCAATGCAAAAACATGGGAACATAAGGGGAGAGTATGACCATATTTAATGCAACTTGACTGGTTGGCGGCTTTCCACATACTTACCCAGGTGGAAAGAATCTCTTCTGGTTCACAGTCTCCTGTTATGGACACGTTCATCTTCACCTCAAAGTACAGCTCTGTGAAGAAGATGGAGACAAAACAAATAATCTTTTTTTTTTCTCAAGGCATCATCACATAACATTTCTGTGACTATAA
>BRZM01000744.1:0-48956 GCA_033238685.1 Lates japonicus | reverse complement strand
CTGTTGTTGAAGTGTATAGCTTTTTGTGTCGCAGCTAATAAGAGCTTAATGATTTGTGTGTGTGTGTGTGTATTTAATGCTTATTCTTGTGGGAATCTGCTTCCCAGATATCAGGGGTCAGGTCCAGGCATCACATCCTATTTACTGACCTTTAATAAAACAAATCGGGCCTTTCAAACGTCCTCTTTAGCCTTGACCTTCCTAAAATATGCTAATCCAAAACACACAAAGACATCCTCGTTAATTAAATCCAATCCTTTCGTTTCAGCTCCCTCCAAAGGCCAATACGTGACAAAAGAAACTAAATCGCTTTTAAAGTAACTGAGGTGTGAATTCCTGGGGCTGTTTTGACAGAACCACAACATTTGGATAGATCCACAGCTGGTATTACTGCTATTTTAAGATGATTAAGAGAATTGCAGGATAGTTGCTTGAGGTGTTTTACCCTCCTGTGTTATTAGGTGTCATAGACATGGTGGTCAATGTCAATGTTCTGCCTGTTTAGTCTCAGCTAGGGAAGGATCAGAGGAAAAAATGTCCATCACCATTTCCTAGAGCCTGTGTTGACTTCATTAAATGTCTTTTGTCTGGGCATCAGCTTGAAACCCAATAATATTTAATGTCAATTTTCATTCAAAATTCAAACATTTGTTTGAATGCTGGTGAAAAGCTCATATTCAAACTGTTATGACCTGTTCAAAATGTAGGCTGCAGTTTCTATAAATGCATCAGGTCAACTGAAGTAGTTTGCTTGTGATCCAGCAGAGGGCGCTCTATCAGCTCGACCTATTGACTTATCAGTAAGCAAAGCTAATGATAATGAAGTGCTGTTTTGTTACCAAAATGGAGGACAATAGTGAGCAGAGCTGTCCTTAGCAAACAATGATGACACCAAAATATCTGAGAGGCAGCGAGTGGAGGTATTTTGGATTCAACACCGTGGGTCGCAAAGTCACGAATAAAGATAAGGTTGTTTGACGACTTTGTAAAAGGCAACTGCCTTACTCTCCAACGACAACAAATCTGTGGACTCACCTGCTAGCTTACTATCACAGTGAGCCAGCGAAGCAGCAGAGACGAACAGAGCAGCAAGTTAATTAAGTAACAAAAATAATGACATGTGGTGGTGTTTTGGGGGAGCGGGTTAGAGTGCGTGGGGGAGGGGGCACATTTGAATTAATTCGAACGAATTGTTGGTCATTTTGAATTCGTTCAATCTTGATTTTTTTTGAAAAAGTGACAGTAAATTCTCACAATTTGAGAATCTGAAACTATCAAATGCTTGTCATTTTTATTTGAGAAAAGACTTAAATGATTAATCTATTATAAAAAAGCTTGCTAATTCATTTTCTGACAATTGAATAATTGATTAATCAACTACACTACAGCTCCACTACAGTTTACACACTGACTCCACGGTTCAAATTTGACCTCGGGTACTTAAGACTACCTTCTAGCTACCCAGATCTTAGCAACTTCTTGTGTGCAACCAACAGAGGTGAAGGTCAATGCTACAAAAACAAGAAGTTGTAATAAACTTAAATGCAGGAGACCTTGTTGTTTAGCACAGAGGTCAAAAATGACTTTAGCTATCAGCCAAAATAATATTTTCAGTCTCATGAATTTCTCTTTAATCTCTCCACTGGTATCAAGTGCCGATAAAAAAAATGACTTTACAAGGCCTCAGTTTAATTTCCAAAGATTTATACTGTAGACAGATTTGTTAACACTTCCATGCTTTCCCCTGTGCTGCCATGCATTTTAATAGATATTTGATAGAAAGAGTCAGATGATTTTTTTAGTAACTTAATTAGTTTCCTCTGAAATTCATTCTGTGCCTGTGGCAACTGTCAAACAGTTGCAACAAAATATTACAAATATAGACTTTCAAAGGCAAATAGCAAAGTGTTTTGAATAACACCAAGATTCAAGAATCAAGTACTACAAAATCCAACTTCACACATCCAAACACAACCATCATATCACAGCGATTTGTCCAAATAGGCAGAATCTTGTACCTCTGCCTCACGCTCCCTGGGAAGAGTCAAATTTAACATCAAAAACCCAATTTACATACACAAATGACGGCTGTTTTCGGTACTGTAGGTGTCTGGCTGCATCTCAGTGAAAACCATTCCTTGGTTATAATGGCTCCATCCGGGATACAGCCAACCTCAAACAGACGTTAGAGAAATTCAGTGCTTTCAAACGCAGTAATGGATTTCAACTGAGATCGAGAGAGGCAGAGAAATAGAGCAATAGAGGACAGAGTGCAAGGTAATAAGAAGAGAAGAAGACCTGCAGAGAAAAGGGAAGAAAGACGAGAGTAAGAGGAAGACGCTAGGAAGATTTGCATATTCCAGTGTGGACAGAGAATGGTAGAAGACATAGGGAGAGGAGTACAGGTTTGTTTTTGTCTGGTACACCAGCCTTCAAGGTGTCTGTCTCATCTGAACAAAAGCTCGAAAGCAGGACAGGACACTGGAGCCAAGTGGCTCAGCAGGGTAAATTGAGTTCCTGGGAGAACCAGACACACTGACATATTTATTCTCTCCCATGAATCCAGGTCAAATCTCAGTCATCCAATCCAACTCTGGCCCACAGCAACGCTGTGCCAGGCACCCTGAGATCTGACCCAGTCTGCACCAGACTGCATTCACTGGGCAGGACAATAACCTGGAAACAAGTCGTTTATGTTTGAGCATGGAGGTTCGCTCTTGACCTAAGGGAATCTACAGTAGCTTTCTGTGGCTTTCAACCACATCGAATGTCTTCGCTCATTTCTCTTACATTATCCTTGTGCTACTTACTCCTTTGTTTATATGTATTTATTTTTTTAAGTCATCTGCTCTGATTGTAAAGCAGTTTAGGTCACCTCTTGTTTTAAAATCTGCTATATAAATAAAAGTGACTTGACTTCTTAGTTTAGATAATTCCATTTACACAAGTGTCTGAGTTTCTTGATCGTATGTTTTTATTTCTCTGCTATCTATTAATTTATTTTACAAAGGCATCACGGACTTGCTTACTGCTTGTGTTTTTTTTTTGTTTTTTTTTTAAGAAAAATACCAAATAATTAACATTATTCCTTAGATGTAAAGGTGCAACTTGATCTTAACATTATCTTCTTTATAATTTAGTTTTTTTGTTGTTGTTGTTAAGCTTACTTTTTGTTTGTTGCATCTATATAATTGTCCAAGTTATACTTCATTTTGACTAATAAAACTAAACTTAAACTAAATCCATTTATTTACATTTTCTTAACTCAGTACATCGTGATCAGTAAGTGATGTTAAAGCCAGTCAGCAGCCGTAAAGGGAAATACAGTGCCGCAGCCGTGCCACTAACAGCCTAGCTGAAGTATTTCCTTATAATTTTTTGTTGCATTTTAGATTCTAACTTACAAAAATATGATAATGAAACTAAGAGGGAGGACTGAATGTCTTTTCATTTTGAAATTAAACATTCAGTTTCTGTCTTGAGAGACAGAGGAGGCTCTGTGTTAGTTCAGGTGCTCAGTCCAAATCAAAGCTCTCCAAACAGAGCTTTGATTACACTTAAAACAAAATCTGCCGTTTGTTTGACTCACAGGGAGATGTTCTGAGTGTCTGCTTGACTCTTTTCCAAAGCGTCTCTGATTGGGAAGATTTCCTCTCATCATCATCATCATCTCCTGGTAGACAAACACACATACACACACGCACGTATAAACGTCAGTCCTCCGTTATGTGGCTGTGAAAAAAGAATTTAAGAGACTCAGACTGTGAAATGTGGCTGGTAATGTCAGTAATGATCTAGACCTCTGCTGAATCATAATGATTCACACCTTCACCTGGCTGTGTCTCTTACTTATCAAACTATTATCACTTGACCAAACTCCTGATCAAACTTTTTAAACTTGAGTTTTTACATGATTATTATCTCTTTTCCTCACATCTTCTACTGCTTTCCTCAGATTACTGGTAATGTGGAAGGGGGATAAGCTGGGACTCTGTAAGAGGGTTGGTGCAGCAGATATGTTTTGGTGCCTCTGCAGCCCAGGGTAAAATCATCAGAGTGGGTGAAGTTTTCAAAACACATTTCTGTTTCAGTGTCATTCATTCATTCATTCATCATTAATGCCATTTGTTTATCAGTGGAAAATATAAATACTGACGAACCAGTGATCAAAATAATCCTTTTCTCACTTTTAAGGCAATAAAATCCAAATCACCTTTTTTACATCAACAAAGTTCTAGTTCCCGTCAATTTACAAGTGAAAGATTAGTGTGTAAAAAATGTAAGTAGATGTAATTCTTCCAAAGAGACCAACTTATACAAGCAAAAGCACAACAAATACTGTATTCTCCAAATATCTTCAAATATCAGTGGATGGAGTGTGGGTAAGCCCTGACATTCCTGAGATGCTTGAGATCTGTCTTGAGTCTTTTACATTTAAAACAGTAGTTTAATCATTGTTTCATCCATCGGTCTGCACAAACTAAGGAGTTTTGGGTTTGTTTTGAGATGTCTATTTTGGTCCTCCTGTTGCTAAGTGATGTCTCATTCCATCCTTCCAACTTTCACTGTTACATCTGACAGTTCAGTGAAGATAAATGGTAAGGAACAAATGCATCTTTTATAATCAGTCAGAAACATTTTTTGTTTTATAGCAATAGAAAATAGATTGCAGTGAAGTGTCAGGAGTGAAAGTCAAGACTGTAAGCATTTGGACAGTTGCTTATTTTTTTGTTTTTCAGTTCATTTAATTTGAATGAAAATAATGGACATTACGTTAAAGTGCAAAGTCTCAGCTTTAATTCGAGTAGGTTTAGATCAATACAGTAAGACCTGTGTGGGAGATGGATCACATAGATGCACATGGAGCCAAACAAAATCAGTGTTTTATATTCTGTGGAAAAACTTTTGCAGTCAATGAGCTCCTGAAGTCTTCAACCGACAGACATCAGCTGACGTTTTGTATCCTTCCTGGTGATGCTCTCCCAGGTCTTCACTGTCTTTCCGACTTTAGGCTGAGGTGGGTTATTGCTCAGTCAGCCTGAGACTTAGCCACCTTATCACCCTAAAGAGCTCTGTGGTTGTTTTGGCTGCATGTTGATTGTTGTCCTGCTGAAAGTTTGAAATGTCATCCATTTGGCTGAATCTGAGCACAGAATGCTCCTCTGCATTCATCCTGGTGCTTCCTTCAGCAGTACAATCATCAGTAAATACCAGTGTGCCATATCCATTGGCAGCCATACAAGCACAAGCCATGAGAGAACATTTTACCATCCTTTCTTTCTTCACACTTTCTTCTTCCCATCATTCTGATAAAGGTTGATTTTCTTTTCATTAGTCCAGGTTACTTTTGCTAAGTGTAACCCGGCCTGTGTGTTGTCGAGCCTCATCAGTGTGTTGCATCTTGTGGTGAATCTTCTGAGGTTATGGCCATGAAGTCTTTTCTTGATCGTTGACAAGAAAAACATGCGTTCTCGATCTTGCAAAGATCATAATGCAGGGAGGAGAGGTTATTGTTTGATAAATGTTTGATACTAGTGCCGATTACAGTATTAGAGTTTTGGTACAATACCACAACCACATCCCCCTTAATACATTACAAAATATAATCAAAATTTTCCTCAAAGCCCTTTCTTGATTTAAAAAATGGAGGTTCTTAAATGATAAATGTCATCCTGTACAAAGTAATCCTACAAGAATTTAACAGTCTACAACTTGCAATTTTTTCATTTATATCTGGAATTTTTTGATTGAGGAGAAATCTTATATGCAATATCAACGTTTGGTGCTTGACAGTTTTTGTCGATAGCAAACGACTACTGAGGTTCGATACCTCTGTGCGGTCAGAAGTAACTAAAGCACTACAGTAAAGTGGTAATACTAAAGTCAGTTCTACAGCGTCACTGTTAAAAATTTATTTTTTATTTTATTTTTATTTTATATTATTAGCTTTTCACACGCTGGACATTTCAAAACTTAAAGCTAAACAAAAATAAGACCAGAGTAAAACAACTTGCATCCCTGAAATCCCTGAGAGAAGTGACATCTATGAAAAGATAAATTTATCGTTCACGGGATGTTATAGTTTAACATAATAATATAAGAGAAAATCCTCAGCGAGTTATTGCAATAAATCAAAGATTTGCTTGGTTTTCATGTGGACGAGAGACCCCCTGTTGTGTTTGATTTAGTGGCAACTCCCAATATTTTCCCTGTGGAGAAGTTAACACCACAGTCAACACGATGACTTCTCTTCTTCATATTTGCATCTGAAAAGCAGGGGGGAAGCACTGCCTGCAGACCCCTCAAACACACACACACACACGCACACACACACACTGGGCTCTGTGGGAGTAGATTTGATGCAGGCTTAATTAATGATTTGATAACTGCTGAAGCGTTAAACGGAGCGTGGGGAATGGAGAGAATCCCAGATGAGGAGTGAAAGCAGAGCCGAACCGTCTGTTAATACAATGTGAAGGGTTTTTCTCTCCACCTGCTCTAACTGAGCGTCTTTTTATCCCTCTTCTGTTTGAATCTGCCTGTCTCAGTCTTTCCATCTCCCTCCCACTGCCTTGATCTCTGCCTCAGATCAGTGCAGCAGGATGCCTGCAGCACGCCGCCGGTGATACTGTAAATGTGGAGGAGGAGAGCTCTCATCTCTGCAGACTTTATGTGCTCTCTGTAGTTGAGGTTTCATTAGAAAGCAGCAGTTCTTTTTTTTTTTTTTACCTGGACAGAGTCAGATTGTTAATGAAATTATCTTTGAGGCAGCTTCAAAGAAAAAGTAACCTTGTTATTTCAGAGGAACAGATTCAGTTTAAAGTTTGTTTCAGCCTAAACTTTTGTCAGGGAATCATCTCTGCAGGCAGCCTCACCTGTTGTCAGAGATTATTGAGGTTAAACAGGTGGAAAGTAAATCTAAGTTGCCAGCGCTTGACTGACTGTGAGTGAAAGCACTCGCCTAACAAGCTGCATCTTATATTACTATGGCTTTTTATATGTATTCCAAACAAATCACTACCACACAACACTTCACTACGTCCGGTAAGTGTAAAAGGTAATGAACTGAGTACAGGTTGGATCACTAATGATAGACGAAGAGCCTACGTATTTACTGTTTTGGTTCACTCACACTGCTCTCATTAGTGTTGAGAGCGTTTCCAGGAGAAAGCTATTTTACTTTAAAAAGCTCTGACAAACCCACTGTACGCTATCGGCCAAGTGTCATACAACAGAGAGACAAAGTTAGCGACTAGCTGATATTCACCTGTAAATAGACTTTGATGTGTTCGCCTAAGGTTGATGGCTGGGCTGTCCCCAAGTGGTTGGCAAAAGAGGAAAAAAAATCAATTAACCCTGATGTGACTGATGGAGGTAAAAAAACATTTTACAGTAAATAACATAACTACTAAATGTAACCATCCACGAATTAAGCTGCAGTGATTAGTCAATTAATGGATGAGTCAATCGACGGAAAAGTAACCAGCAACTATTTTGATACTTGTCTAACCACTCAAATCATTTTTGAAGCAAAAACGCCCAAAAAAATTTGCAGTTCCAGGTTCTCAAATGTTTAAATTTGTTGGGTTCCCTCTTATATTGTAGTGAATTGGCAATTTTGTTGGGTTTTGGACTGTTGGTTGGATGAAACACTTTGGCCTCTAGCATACTGCGATGTGCATTTATTTCTAATGTTTTAGAGACCAAACAAAAGTAGACGAAACTCACTTAATTGAGAAAATAACTGGGAGATTAAATGATAAGTAGAATCATTAGTTGCAGCCCTAAATAACTTAACTGCATCAAAATACACATGAACAAATGAGCCAGATTTTCTTCTTTCAAATAAATCCAGTACCACAGACAACCACAGTGTACCTATATATTATATAGATATACTTTTGGACTGTCTCACTATACGTAAGTAGTGAGACAGTCCAAAAATGTTTCAGCGATCTAAGATGTCAATAATAAAGATCTCATTTTGTTGTCAAGTCCCTCAGACTTGAATCCCAGACTCGCCATTTTACATTAGCAATCAATAACCATACAGGGAGAAATCCATCACTGGGGAGGCAGAGACACAGATTTCTACACCAACATTAGTCTCAATAGACCAGCATGCTATCACTGTCAGTCTCTCTACTGAGCTGGAAATCCTCAGGCACGTTCTCTGGGGATCGTTTAAAGTCATTCTGGGACGTGCAGGAATTCACTAACTGATGTAGATAAGTAGATAACATTGTTAGGCTGTGAAGAAACTTTTCCTGTCTCAGTTTGACAGCATCAGTGAAGCAGGTACTGTAACAGCAGTTTGTTTCCTGAACCCTCGGTCTGACTCTGTGTTTCCTCTCTGCTGTCATTAAAAACCCAACTGCAGCTCTTGTTCTGCTCTCTGAGCTGCAGGCAAAGTCAGCCAATAAAGAAACAAGACAATTACACACATAATGAACACTGCCGAGAGGAGAAATTAAAATTTTAACTGAGCCAGGTGTACTGCTGAATGAGAGAGAGAGTCAAATGTGCCACGAGGGTTTATGAAATTAGACAGAAGGACGATGGGAAAAAGGTGGAACTGAATAAATAATCAAACTGAAGTGAGGTGACTGAGATTTAGTCTGAGTTATGAACTTTGATTTCACTTCAGCAGAACCTGGTTTAGCAGCAGTGATATAAAGACAGCTCATGTGTTTTTTTGGGTTGAGGACGGCAGATCTAGGATACGTCCACAATAATATGATTTCTGTCATGAAAACGCATGAAACGCAGCTGGTTGCAGAAAATACTATGAACGAAATTCAACTGTTGTGCAGTTAATTCTGCATTATAAAACGTAGCATGCTAGCAAAGACATGATGGTTAGCAACACTTGTTATTCATTATACATGTTACTGGTATTTAAGGCTGAAATAGGTCACGTGACAGCGGCGTGACGAACCAGGGAAGGATATGTTGAGAGTGATAAGACCTAATCAAGAAACAGAAAATCAATTTTTGGGGCTCAAAAAGTTGAGCTGCTCAAAAACAAGTCTCTGCTTTGTCTTCTTCTCATTTAGTGTTTCTTTGGCAGTTGGAAAACCAGCTTAGAGGTGCTTTACTGCCACCAAGTGGACTGGAGTTGCTACACTCAATCATGGTCTCAGAGCGTTTGCTCGGCACCTAGTGCGACACCTAGTGGTAAACTTTGGTACACTGGTCCTGTCTGGTGTATGTCAGCTTCTTTCACATCAAATATTAGTTCAGTTTTGAAGGTTTAAAGACAATTAATCCCATTCGGCAGTTCTAGAATAACATAGCTGCAGACTTTTCCAAATCTGACTGTTTGAAGATAAAACTTGTTTTTATTTAAGAGCAGAAATTTGTGTTCACTGCCTCATAACTCTCTGCCTCTCTCTCTGATGACCTTATTTTCTCTAAACTGTAATTCAGAGGTCTTGAGTTAAGTGGCCTTTTGATCTAAATGATGTTATTAATCAGCACTCAGAGGAGAGGAACCACTAATGACCTTTATAATGAGAGGGCTGGAGTCAACATGCGTCTTCGTCTCTCCTCCTCACCTCCTGCCGTGCACGCTTTCCCTTCAGTGTCTGCCCTTTTGTCTTCTGTTCTCCCTAATTTATTTCCTACTTCTTCCATCCTTCTCCTTGCCCTCCTCTCCCTTTTCTTTCCTTGTGCTTTAATTATTTTTTTCATGTTTAAAAATCTGCTTAAGGGGGAAACTGAGAGATTGAGTACAAAAATAGCCTCAAAGGAGAGAATAAAGAACAGCTTTTCTCCCATCCACAAAACTGTTTAGAGGATGCTTTCATCCAAAGTTTTCTCTGTGTACTGGGAGTGTATATATTTTGTAGAACATGTATTCCCAGTAGGAAATAAACCCCACAGCCAACTGCCTCGTTCAATTCACTGAACTTCTATGAGTCTGTGTGGCTGTTCAGATGCTGCAGCCAACATCCCCACTTTGGGACGCTGGGCTATGGCCGAGAAATAACTTCATATAGAAGCTAGTTTATTCTTGGAAAATGAAGTAGGTAGTTACTCTCTCAAGAGTTAATAATCATTATTTTCTTTGGTTGATTCAGTGACAGAGCGGGATGGACAGCTTTTATGATGTACTGTCATTATGGCACTAGAAGCAAGCATTTTTTTTTTTTCTTTGATGAATCTAGTCAGTCAGTTTTCTTTCTTGGGTGTTAAAATAAATTGCTGAATATTTGAATATTTAGTCTTCAAACATCAAAAAATTGTCAACAATGTTCATTACAACTTCACAAAGCCGAATGTAAAATTTTCAAATGTGTTGTTTTTGACCAAAAGTCTTTACAATGATATGAAGAAAGAAATACAAGAGGAATCAAGAGAATGTTTGACATTGTTCCACTGTTTTTGCTTGAAAAATGACTGAAACGAATAATTGATAATCAAAATACTGATAATTTTTCTGTCAGTCGAACAGGCTCAGATTATTATTATAAGCATCTTACAACATTATGAATAGGATTCTGACAGAAATAGACCTTTTTATTCAAGCGTAAAATCGTTTTTGGTTAGCCAGAGACATCACTATATATTTGTGGAATACTGAGGCCTCAATCAGTTAGTTAGTTTGCGTTATAAAGCCTATAAGTCGCACATGTAGCCTCAATGCAAAAAGCACTTTTAATGTAGCACAAACACCAACATTTCAACAAAGTCTTCTTCATTAGCACAAAACTGCAAAATACTACCATGTAGTCAGAGGCTGTTTGTTCATATATTCTCACACTGACCATCAGAAAGATGATGAAAAAACTGCCCCACACCAAATACAAGCTTGACCCTGCTATGAAGCTGGCAAGAAGAAAAAATGTGCAAACTTGAAATCGCATTGTGTAACTTAGAAAGAAGCAAAACTATGAAAAAGAATAAAATGATGCCAGGATTGTCAAAATGAAGCAAGCAATTACTGTATCTGCAGTGATGAAAACAAAACATCCCTCAAGAGGTGAAAAAACACAGACACACAACTCAACTGTCCATCAGCAGCTCCTCCATCCAGAGCCATAATCATGTTAATCCTCCTGCTGGAGACTTTGTCCTGAATGTTTGTTTCCTGTTGCCTGGCAGAGTGTGAGAGCATCTGTGCAGTGTTGGCCTTGTCCTTTAGCTGATTCTGTCTCTGGTGTTTGGCACTGAGAGTCCTCTGCTTCTCTTTTTAAAAACACAATCAACAGTAACTCATCACCTGCAGAAGAATCACTGAGTTGTGGACACGGTCTACAGTCTCAGCTGGGTCTGTTTTCAAGACTTTCTAAGAAGAAATGACGAGGTGCAATCAAAAAGTTCAGACAGTTTCATTTGTGAGCGAATGGAGTGTGGCATGGTAATGCATGTGCAAAAGGTGCTAACTAACTTTCTTGAGTCCTTTTTCTGTGTTATGCTGCGCTATCAACATCGGGACCTATATTATCTGTATTTTTGTGACCACTTGCAGGTGTGCATTTGCAATATCTTTCACCATGGAGCACAAGCAGCACGGTGTTGCAGTCTGCAGGCCAGGGATGACCCAACCTTCAGGTCGAAACTCATTACCATTGACGAGTAGTGGAGGAGATCCAGCACAACTCGCAGATGGTTCTTGGCTTTAGAAAACGGCTTCCAGGGAACGTTCCAAGTGTTTTTTTCTCAATATAGGTGCAGTCTCAGAACTTTTTGATTGCACCTCATACCTTTATTGGAAACTTCATTCATATATGTTGATTTGCACACTTTTCAGCATAAAAATGAAATATGTAGCATTTTCTGAGGACCTGCTGGACACTGACTTAAAGACTCTCTGGGGTGTTGAAGCATTTAACTGGAACTAATTAACTGGAAGTGTACCATCTGAACACTGTTTCCATCTTCCTTATAATTAGTATCAATTTACATGGCTAATACGAAACTTCCTCTGAATTTATGGTTAAATAACAGCTCAAATCTTGTAAATCATCTTAAATAATGGGACCCCTAAAATAATGTGTTTTCATTAAATGCATTTCGACCAACATGGGGACCAATTAAGTACAAACCTTTGAATCTGTCTGTTGTTCACACTGGTCCATGAGCATTTGTTATTTTTTATGTGTTTTATGTGTTCTATGTATGATTGTCCCCTGCTATAAACAGTAACATGCCTCAGGCTTCCTTTAGGCAGACAGCAGGTCTGGGATATGTTACCATCCTCCCTCTGTTCTCCGGAGTCACACACGGTTTCATTCTGTTGCAGATTAAAAAGGAGAAACAGCTTTGGACTACAACTAAACTTCCAAAAATGCACTGAATATAGATTAAAGGGATCTTCTGTTCAGAATATTTTTCTTATTATCCAGAGTTACAGTGACGCAGAGCTCATATGAATGCTAAGCGACTCTCTGGGAACTAAATCCAGTCTGAGTTTTAACAGCTTCTCTTTAATCAGAGCTCACCGTTCATCCTGTCTGCTCAGAAACTGAAACTGGAGTTTAGCCAAGGACGTCCGTCCACCTCGACAAGCTCCAGTCACCGAACAAGCCCAAGTCCCTCTGGACAGAAACACCTCCTGTTGTTGTTGTTGTTGCTGTGATGGAATGACCTTGGACTTGCTGTGCAGGAAGAATTAGGAACAAAGCTTATGAGGAGTTTTGTTTACCATCAACATTCAGCTGCAGCAGATAAAAACTCCTTAGAGAGCCAGACATCCACAGCCACAACAAGTTTGTCTGGAGCTTTCTCTTCATGTGCAAAGCTCTTGTTTATTATTTAATAGTCTAGCGCACAGATGCCTCATTAGTGGTCGATGATTTTCCCTAATGACAGTTATCGGGTTAATAAGTAATGAGAGTCAGGTGTGTCTGCAGTGGCTGAGAGTCATATTGCTGGTTCTCATTTAACACCTCACCTTGTTCATACTGTACTGGTAAAAGTGATAAAACAAGGAAACACGTAGCAGCTTTAACCTAAAAAACCTTGACAGATAATTTGTGATTTATAAATTATAGCTAAGTATTATGGACAGTTAGCTGCACCTCGATGTACTTACGCTACAACACCACAACACTGATGATTACAGACAAGAATAAACTCTTTGATATTACTACAAGCACTGAGGCATCAAAGTGATGTCTAAGAGTATAAATGCATATAAAAGCATTTCTTCGGCTTCGTTCCGCGACAGTCCCAAGGAGTAATTATAATCTTCACTCTGAGTGGCTTAAAGTCATCAAACAGCTCTGTCCTGCACACTACGCCTGAGCAAACAGAAAGGAAGCCATTTAGTGAGCAGGATTTTCCCTTAAAACCACTAATTAAAGCACGATGGATTTAAAAAAGTGACTGAATACATAAAGAGCTCAGGAGGAGATTGTGCGGATGTTTTTGGCTCACTGGATTTATAGAGCTTAAATTATGTATAACTGACTATTACTTTCAACAAATGTTCTAAACTAATTCGTCTTACAGTAAATACATAATTGTGGTTTTACTAATCTCATTGCTTTATTCTTATAGTAACTGGCCTTAAGGTATGGTTACATTACTTATGTCTAAGGGGTAATCAATCCAAGCTTGTGTAAATGATACATTCAAACATGTTTCCTTTTTTGGAGAATTTGCAGGTCAGGGTTTACCTATGTTTAGGAAGTCATTATTCTAGCAGCGCAGCATTACTTTCATACACTATTTTACAATCTGAGATCACTTTACTCAACATATGACTTCACATCCATATTCTTGGGGCTGAATGCTGCACAGTTTCACCAAACAAAAGGTTAATATAAGGTCACTAATATATATTTTTACCAACATAAACAGCTGCAACTGCACTATTGACATGCTTGCTTGTGTATTTTTTGTGCATCTGAAGGCTTAAACATATATCCACTAGGGGGCAGATTAGGGCCCAACCATCCCTGGATAGAAACAGAATGTCTTTATTGTGAAATTCCACTCATGCACAACCAGAAGACACCCAAAGACGTTACAATATTATTGATGTTGAGGTCACGGCAGTCAGGCAAGCTATATGACTATCAGTCTCTCTTCAAAACTTCCCAACATTGTTGTTGTGATCCACAACTGCTGCTGAACTTTCTCTCTGATACTGCCCCCCAATGGTCATGTGATGAACTGCATTTGATGAACCAACACTCGCAAGGAACGCAAGAATGGTGAGGTAGCCATAAGGCGCCCGTTTTGCACAACATTTTAGTCACCACTGGTAAGATTTGGTTGAAACCTGACGACTATGTGGTTAGTTTTTTGTTCGGGCTGGGGGGGCTGCTAAGGGCCTTTGGAGATCATGCTGTCCCAAGCAGGAGCAAGACACACGACAGGCCTTCCTCCAATGGCCACTGTCTTTGTATCCACACACTAATTTGCAGACTGTTAAAACAAGCAAACTGAAGACATTATGAGCCTCTAAACGATTAATTGATAAGTCAAGAAGATAACTGGCGTCCTGACTGATGAAAACAATCACTAGTTGCAGCCCTTGGGCGATGCTGTTACAGATCAGTACAACGTAGCATCAGTTCCTAACTGGCCAAGGCTAAATCAATCATTGAGGACAACATGTTGATTGAGATGTCTCGCTCTTTCCAATCTAAGTGAGGTGATATCATTGCTGATACGCAAATATTTCATGTTTCTGAATGTTCCCTCTTTGCCTTCATACATCACATCAATATTGTTAGTAAATGGAGATCAAACTGTCAGAGCAAGTTTTTATGGAAACAGCTGAGAAACAGACACAGAAGTCCTGTGAAGCTCAACAGGTGGAGCGTCTCCTCTGCGGTCAGTGGTTTTATTTCCACTGGGACATCTAAACTTAGAGCCCGTGCACTCTCAGCGCTGTGAGCTGCTGCAGATAAGAGAGTCCAGTGAGCAGCATGTACATAATGATGACACTGAGGTGTTGATATCTGTCTCTGTCTGCTGCTTCTGTCTTCTCTTCACATGCTGCGTCATCTCGGTGGAGCAGAGACAACGAGGAAAAACTACTGCTACCAAAAAAACAACCTCCTGGCTGCCTGTTTGAGCCAACACTTCCTGTCTGACGGCCTCCTGATAGAATCCAGTAGAGACCGGACTCTTCCAAAGGTTTATCAGCAGCAAACAGCAGCACAATTACACCACAATCTACAATAGAAACGATTACTGGAAACAGCTTCTGGAAATTTACATAACTCAGAGTGACTGCCTGTTCCACTCTCTCTCTCTCTCCGCATCTCTGCTTTTCTTTTCATTTTTCTCTTTCAATCCAGCAGCATCCCAGCATTATTCTCAGCTCCACAGTTAAACCTGTTAACTTGCATTACACGCAGCAAAAGGATTCCCCCACTTTGATTCACGTTGCTGTGATTTCCAGGACTGTTGTGTTGCTCTCGGGAAGGATTCAGTTAAACACAGATTAGTGATGGAGAAACATGGAGAAAACATTGTCCTCTCCTTCCAAAGCAGCTCAACAAACACAAACATCTCCAGGTTCTCTGCCAGCACGCCTCCTCCATCTTCACAGGCAACAGGTTTCAGGCTGTATTTCTTATTTTTTTTACAGGAGGTAACAAACAAGACAAGTCTTCTATCTCCTACAGGACAAGGTTTTAGATTCTGGTAGAAATTACTGGATGGAGGAAAAGCAAAGAGAAACTGTTTTTCCCCCAGAGGCCGATAGTGACAGAGGGGCAGATATTATGCAAATGACTCCAGAAATCAAAGCGTGAGATATTTTCCACTGGAACTTGTTGACAGTAAATGACTGGAGATGTAGAACTAAGAATGTAAATAATAAGGCAGTGTGAGCCATGAGGTGGACCAGCAGGCACTAAGTACAGCAGTGGTTCCTCACTTTCAGTCTCTGGGCAGGCTCTGGTCTCAGCGCCTGTGCTGGTGCTGTGGTCTCTGATTCTGTGATTTGGGTGAGACTCTGATGTTTTTGTTTTTGTGGTAAGCAAAACAGCTGTATTGACTAGGTGTGTGCCTGAGTTAGATAATTTACTGATGATAAGTACAAATCTGAACAGTTCTGACGCTATACTAATCTATCTAATATTTCCATTGCTGCCCGTTGCCCTCGACATCATTGAGAAAGCAGTTTCTTGGTTATTTTACTATTTTAGTGATGAAATACAACTTCTGATCTAAAGTCTTTCGGCTGTAGACAATTTATATTAAATCCAGTAGACAATTTTGATGGATAGGAAATCTATTGAGTTCAAAAGCAACTGATGATCGTCTTTTCTTCCCGTGAATCATCTGTTGCGTCGGTTGTTTCGATGCCTCAATCGCTGGTTGGTTGTGTTGGTCTCTCCATTTCGTGCGTTCCCTCGTTCTCCTCTGAGGAGGACATTGATTTTAGTTCGAATGTATAGATTTCAAACATTACGTTTCTGCCTTCTTCCATTTAATGTAATAAAATCTGAATGATCATTTTATAATCATCCTGAGAAAATACTACCGCGTATTCGATTGTAATTAGCCTTTCAGTCAATCTCGTAACATTTCTGTTGTCAGTCAATAAAAGTAGATATCTTTTTTTAAAAGGAAAACTGCTGCCCCTTCCAGTGGTGAAATTCAACCAGGCAGTAAACATTTGACAAGACTTGGACAGTTCTTCTGTTCTTGTTTCCTTTATATTCCTTCTCAAATAGATATGAAAATGTTGAACATGCAATTAGACCTGACTTTGCAGGCTAATTTGATTCTTCTGGGTTGTGATCCCAGACTATGGGCTGAAACATTCTCTGTGAACATAGAGATGTGATCTCTGGCCCCAGTGTGTCTCTGGGGGAGTGGATGGCTAGAATGTTACGCTCCTGTATTGCTGAATTAGCTATAAACTAAGTGCTGGGATATATATATATGTATATATTTATATATAAAAATAATGTGGCCCTGTTTCAATACCTTACAGAGGCTCGGGTCGGGTGTCTGAGGGGAGACAAGGGAGGATGTCCTTGCCGGGCTCTAACAGAGGCGTGACAAAATAAGCCAGGCCTGCATAGGGCTTCGTGCTTTCCAGGTGGTGGAACAGACCTCTCAGTGGGTGCAAGCAGGCACTTTCCCAGACTCGGTCTCTCATTTGGGTGATTGCACCTTGCAGTGGTGAGCCCTCCTTCACTGGTGTGGCTGAGCTAGAATGGCTAGTAGTGGAACAGTCAGCCCATTCTATAAAAGTGTGATTTTGATGACACAAAGAAGGAAAACCCTCATATTGCTAAATGTGCATTTTGAAATTTCTGGCTCTGGTTCTTCATGGGAACTTTGCCAGGTTGTTCTGACCCAATTCCTTTTGGACCTAGTTCATACAATCTGACGACTCTATTTGCTACTCAGTCTAACATGCGGGCTTGCTCGGTGTGACGCCGCTGTAAAGGCAACACGGTCAAGGGCGCATCGCCACGGGCGATTAAAGAATCTATACAGGTGTACTGGCGTTAAGCTCAGCTGGCGGCACCGCAGCGACTTAACCGGGAAGACACTGCACCGCCCAGTTATCTGGTCTTTTAAAAATACTAACTGCGTTATACAAACAATTCACGCGGCACCGTATTACCGGTTCCATTTCTTTGATACGCGCAATACATTTTATACGATCAAACCTGATACCGTTTTCTTGCGGTATATCGCGACTTCTATTTAAACCGCGGCGGTATCGCCAGGTCTTTCCTGCGAGCGTTCATTGCAATCTGATATTGACACCAGTGCGAAATGTATAACGATTTCGGTGGCGAATGAGCTGACTCGCTGCTGATGCCTGGGTGGGGTAAACGGTAGCTGAAGGCGGTTAATCGCTGGACAATGGTTTCGGTGGCTAACCGGAGACGAGAACA
Source organism: Lates japonicus (assembly GCA_033238685.1). Classification (NCBI taxonomy): domain Eukaryota; kingdom Metazoa; phylum Chordata; class Actinopteri; family Centropomidae; genus Lates; species Lates japonicus. The sequence goes on along the minus strand of BRZM01000744.1, from coordinate 31,128 downwards.
TACGCTGGGCTCTATGATCTCAGCTACCGCCGCTGTGGTGGGCTCAATCATCTGTGGAAGGCTGCAGACAGTGGCGGTTGGGTTGTTGTCCTCCTTGAAATAATCATCAATACTCAGCTGGGAATTGGAAAATGGCGGATTTCTTCAGGCGGGGTCATTATAGTACGCTGAGAATCATGAAATGTTTAGGCAGTTCAGATGGAGCCTCAGATGTGACAGCTCCACAGTTGAGTTTAGTGACTTCCCTTCAGTAAATATTTGCCAGTTTGGAAGACTGTAGTCAAGATATTTCCTGGTTTGTCCATAGCTGCCAACTCTCTCCCCATGGTTTGCCGCAAACTGGCAAATACAATTGTTATCAGGTCTATGAGTAGCTCATGGGCTGACTTGGTGAAGTAGGGAGATATTTCTCATGGATTCTTGCAGGAATCACTACAAGCCGCTCCCAATGGTTTGTTCGAGGCAAAATGGGTGGGTGAGGCTGCGGAGGTGCTGGGCGTTTGCTGGGAACACTGCCTCCTGCAATCAGCTCAACCTCAAGCTCCTTCCCAGAGGCAGAGGCAGAGTTTCTGCCGTTTAACACTTTTACTTTGACACTGAGGCTATAATCGCGGCCTACAAAACTGATGTTTCTTCAAATTTACTCCATTTCGAATCTAATAAAACTATTAAGTCCATATACGTCTGCTTTTTGAACTACACCAATCATAGGTTTAGACAGAGTTACGTTCACCATTGGACGTCTTCTAGGGTGATCTTTTTGAACTAAATGCATCAGACATTAAAAACTGGGCATGCCAATAGGTTTGCACCAGTGGTTCTTGAACATTTCAGCCGATCATTTGACCGTATAAAGAAGGAAAACATTGCTCTGTTTGTCATGTTTAAACACCAATTCATGTTTTGAGGCTGCTCTTGGCTGGCTGACTGCCTTTATATATGACCTTGTTTCTTGGGTGTCCAGTATTTTCACAACAAAAATACAGCCATTCAGTCCTCTCCCAAGCCAGTTGGGAACCCTTGGACAAATGAGCAGTCAGATTAATGTACTGGTGTATTAACTCTTAAGTGTGTGACTAAGTAATTACCCAGCCTTAAATACTCTGTGGAGAACTTTGGAATTCTGATGAGGCTACAGTGTGAAGTGGCTTCTGCATCAAAATCCACCCCCTCAACTCTGGTTTTTCCATTCTGCCTGCAATCGCAGCCAGTGACACACACTCAGCCACAACAACTCCAGCGTTCGGTCCGGGTTAAGAGCAGGGAGGCGTGCCAGTGTTGTCAACATAAATGTCTGCAGGGAAGGTAATCATCATGCAGAGCTGCTAGCGAGAGTCAGAGACGAAACCCTGTCAGCCACTAAGTGAGTGCGAGTATGTGTTTGTGTTTAAATTGCAAAGGAGATTGTAATTACCATGCAGAGCTGGTAGCAGTAGTCACAGAGGAGGTCCTGTCTGGATTTGCATGTGTAGACGGGAGGGGAGAGTTCCTCAGAGGTGGTCACACACTCAAACACTCAGAGAGGATGTTAAAGACTATATATATGTGTGTGTGTGTTGACCTGTCAAGTGTCCACTCCTGTGGATGCTCCTCCATCAGCTGGTGACGTCTCTCCATCCTGTGAGGCCGTATGTCACCCAGCTGTTTAATGAAACCTAGATTAATGTGGAAATATTGTGTTAACTAACGTTAAGAGGTAGTCAGACATCTTATTAAGAAAACACTCGGCCATTAAATTAAACCAAATTGGATGTGGGGGTACGGCAAACATGAACTGAAATGTGTTTGACTCTTGGTGAAGTCAAGAGCAGTCAACACGGGTCAGTCTATCTATATTTGTTTTTGTCCACAATGACAAATTCAAAGAATACCACACATTTTATTATCAAAGCTTCAACCCTACAACCTTCATCATGACAAGAGGTTTGTTTACATAGCTGTATTTAGGTATTAGCTGACTCTCAGTACTCTCTCTCCTTTCTTCTTTTTTGTCTTATTTGTCATCATCGTAAAAATGTGAAAAGCATTTGGTTTGTCCATTCTGGGCTACTGTAGAAACATGGCAGACTCTGTGGACTCTGTTGATATAAATGGCTCATTCTAAGCAACGAAAACTCAACAATTACTAGTTTTAAGTGACTATACACTGATAAAAACATACTTTCTGCCAATAGATCCCGATAAATGTTACACACTGGTCCTTTAAATGTGACGATTTACTCTTTTTCTCAATTTCACATTATTGTAAAGTGTATTTTTGGGCTTTAGATTGTTGGTTGAATAAACAAGCTTTAGACTCTAGAGATAATGCTAGATAATTAATTAGTTATTCCAAGGTTAAATCCAGTTCCTTTCTTGTCACTTCACAATGAAAGTGAGTAAAAGCCTCCTCCTTCGAGCCGGAGTCGAACCAGCGACCTAAGGATATCAGCATCACTCTGCTCTCCTACAGTCCTCCGCTCTACCAACTGAGCTATCGAAGGTTGTTGTTGCAGAAAATAATCAATGGTCTTTTTCAGCAGCATTTTTATATTGTAGCAAGGCTGTGAACACTTTAACCTTGATTCTGCTGCATGTGCATTTTAATTTCCTCGCATCACCATGTAGTACTTCATTCAAACAATCTCATTAATCTCATTAATGTGAAGCCAACACATGGAAAATATTTACTGCAAGAGCTGTTAATTACAGTCTCAGATAATGTCAGAAAAAAAGGCTTAATTAATTTGAGATCATGTTAAAGATTAAATCCAAAAAGCATTTCTCAGTCCAGATTCCAGTTTGTTTTGTCCTGATGGAGTGGACAGCAGCTCAGCCTGTGTTTATCATTTCCCATGCAGCCAGAGTCTGAGCAGATATTAGCTTGGCCTTATCAGCAGGAGCCACAAAGGGCTGAGGGTGAAGTGGAACGGATGCTGAGGGGGGCGCGGGGAGGTGGCGTAGTTTCTCAGGGAGGCAGCTAATGATCGCCCCCTCTGACAGAGCCTGACACTGGGGCGCCGCCACGATGGCCTCTCTGTCAAGGAGCGACAGCAACAGCAATCAAGTAATTTCAATGTTAACAGAGGAATCTCCTCGTTCTGTAAAGCACAAGTTCACAGAGTATTGATGTAAACGTTTACATTTTTAGTTGACAGTCATACTGTGAGCTCAATGTTCACATTCCTCAGACTGGCTGCAAAAAAACAGAAGAACTTGAAGCTAAATCCTCGACTTGTGCCATTTAAATCTGTATTTACATGAACTACAATAATCTCTTAACCTTAATATAAAGCCGCTTTCACTGGTTGCTTATTGAGGGAGCTGAACATTTACTGATTTTACCCTCAGAAATGTTAAGATATGCTGCTTTTCTCTGTTTAAAGTAACTGTAAATCAAATATATTTGTGATTTGGAAACAAAAAAGCAATGATAGAATCCTGTCACCTGTGAGTATTTTATGACATTTTCATTGATTATAATAATCCATAAAATAATTTTCAGTTGTAGTCCTTGTACCTAGCCTTGTGACATGAGTTTATGTAAATTTCAAACCATAAATTCTGCTTTAAGTCAAGCCAAGTCAACATTTACAGTACATAGCCAAACGTCTTTTTCATTCTTTTTTACTTCTTCTTTACACTTTACACAACCATCCTAAATATTCAGAATAAATTCAGCTGGATTCATGAAGTCCGATTGCTGATTGTGTCCAGCATTATATGTGTCATAATTTGATTAAGGTATAGAAAACGCCACATACCTTGAGTGGATTAAACTCCTCTGAATATGACTTAATTCAGGTTAAAATAATCAGACAACTCAGTTTAAGAGGTAATTTATAAACTAGCAGAGCAGCAGTAGTTGTCCTGACCTCATCTCTCGGGTGTAACTCTGTAACTGGAGCAATTTAAATCAGGACACCTCCTAAAAAAAACACCACGCCAGCTCAGCAAAACTCTTTTCCCCAGATAAATGAAGATACACACTGTTGTGGGACCACATAGACCACAAGATAACAGCAGTTAACTACATACAGTAGAGACCCTGAAGACCTGTAACATTTTTTGTGGTTTTCACAACATCCAGTTATTTAAAAGCATGCACACCAGTTCAGACAGGTACCAGGTGGATCAATATTGAGATCATGATTATTTATTGATATTAGGGACAAAGTATTCTTAGGTCACTGTCACTCTTCACTGTCTTTATTTATTAAAGCAAAAATGCCAGAGAACATTATTATAAAATGGAAGCGAATGAGCTGATATGCAGCAGAGTTTTCTATGAGTGGAGACATGTATTTTAAACATTAATATCGCTGGTGGGTGTTTATCTGTGGTCTGCAGCAAGGGTTCCTCACATGAAAAGTTTTCTAAAGTAGTGAACTTGACATCTGTAGGAGCCGATAAATCATATCATATTAGTAGCACCACAGTTTCTGAGCCATGTTTCTGCATGGATCTGTCTGATCTCTGCATGTAGTCTGCTGTGATGGGAGGTGTGACAGATGTTGTACAGCAGAGGAAGTGATGGTTTTTAGCAGGTGACTTCCCCTCAAACCTACAGCCATATAGAGGTTTTACATTCTAAAACTATCATTAAAAAATCATTTAAAAATATCTAACACTATATAGATATTTCCCTGTTTCGAGGATCTGATGCACCAGAGCACTTAGATGTGAAATCAGAGGCCAGAAAACAACAGGCAGGAAACTCAAAGTACCTCCAATTTCTCAAAAATAGATGATATTTTCAGTAAAAGAAAACCTTGGCCCCCTGCTGAATGCTTCATATTTGCCTTCCTACACTCATAAATCTCTGATAAAATAATCCATTATCAGGGTTTAACCCAGATCAGGCATCAAAGATCCCATTGAAACCCATGAGCCAGAGTGCTGCTGCCTTTTCAAGCACCTGCATTGCAAAATCTGACTCTGTGCTTTGCTTTTAATGTGATTTTTGATTGTAATCTCCTCTTCAGAGGTGCTGCAGGATGTAACTATTTGTTTATACAAGCCTCATATTTAAAGTTTGCTTCCTGTTGTATGTATCTCAGTGTTATCTGTCTTTGGAAATAATTATTTAACATGTCTTTAATTCAGAAACGCCTTCAAAACAGTGACAGCACACCTGATTTTATTATATTAAGGACTGTGACTAATGATTATTTTCATTATCAATTAATCTGCCAATTATTTTCTCAATTAACTGATTATTTTGTATATAAAATGTCAGAAATTTGTGTTATAATTTCCCACACCCCAAGATAACTCTAAACAGACTGTCTTCAGATCTTGTTTTGACTGAACACCCAAAATTATTCAGTTTATTCTTATGTACAGTAAAGACAAGCATCAAATCTCACATCTGAGAGGCTGGAACCTTCTCCATCAAGAAACTTTTAAAACTGTACCTCTAAATAAACTGTTTCCATGCATTTTTTTTTCTTGTATCTGAGGATTACACTTTGCCTACTCATAGTGACAGAGTAAACTAGCTTCATGGAAGTTGTGCAAACTTTGTTCATGAAAAAAAAAAAGTTTGACTGGTCATAAAACGTATCTGATTATTTCTCGGACTACCAGACCGATAAAAAACCACATACAACTTTTTGGCTAACTAATACAAAAAGGGGAGGCTACCACTAAATAAGCTATCACTGCTAACGGTTTAGCTAGCTAGTCCGTTAGCTGTACATAACTCATACTCTGTTCATATCATTGTTTATTTTGAACAGATATAGACATTTACACACCTTGTTTTCCGGCTTCCGTGTGAGAGGACGTTTGTGTTTCAGCTTCTGCCCCTGTACCGGTAAAAAAAGAAAAAAGAAAAACTGCGTACTTCCATTTCTTTCTGTCGCCTTGCGTTTGGCGTAGTAACGCCACCAACTACTGAGACACCTGTCAGCCAATCAGATTCGAGTATTTCCTGCAAACCCTCTCTGATTGGATGTGGACGTAGAAATCAAAAAGTTTGTAACTTGGCAGAAAAAAAATAATAAAAACGTCCATGGAAATTTCAGATGTAGTTTTCTCTCTGGTGGATTAATACTAATACAAATACAACTTAAAAGCGAATGAGCTCAATATGAACGAAAAATGAACTTAAAAGAAGATTTTTGACACAGGATCATTTTAAAACAAATACCCATAAATAATAGTTAAGCCAGACATAGAAATTGAGTCGCACTTATGAAGTGTCAAAAGTTTGACTGTTTAAATTAAAATTAAGACACGGCAAGTAAAATGAGATGTTGCTGAGCAATATAGCAAATGTCTGACACTTAGAATTATGAGATACAAAATCAAATTTATTAGATATGGAGTTCATATTATACTAATGTGGACTACAAATAACATTATTAAACAATATGTCGATTATGAAATGCTAAAAACTATCATAGTTTGCTATCATAAAAAAAATTTATGATAGCAAACAGTCAAAATGAGAGATGAGTAATTTCAACATAGAAAATCAAAGTTCTGACTCAATTTATAATTTTGACTGGAGAATTTGGCTCAGTATCTCATAAATGCCAACTTTTTCTCAGGTTTTATTAATTATTTTGACTTGGCAGCTCATTATTGTGCCCTCTTTACTCCTAATATTCCAGTTTTGTGTAAAAAATTACCTGACCACAATAGCCTGGTAGAAGTTCAATAGTGGAAATGAAGGCAGAAATTTTAGCACGTGATCTTCATGGGCACCAAACCTCAAATTCTGGCAGCGTTAATGTCTGGTTTGTCACACTAAGCTACACTGAAGTGGCACAAGTGAACACTAAATGTACGAATAAGTATAAAAACACAACATAAAGTATATTTCCTCTTATTAGAGGTCTTTATTCCAGTTTGATAAAGCCAACAGCATTTACTTTGCAAAGTTACATTCACAATCCTCCATCTACCTGATTCACAGGTAATCCTCCACATCCCCAGTTCATAACTTTATTCGTCACATGTTGGTTACTCGACAATCACAGAATAGTGATTCCTCCCTCTTATTTTTTTAACACTCCAGGCATAAGTACTTATATTTACTATTTGTACAATATATTGTCAGTAAATCCATTCATCCATCCATCCACCCCAACCCCCCCTCGTCCACACATGCACACACATAAACACTGTACAAATGTATCAATGGAGACATGTTTAAAGGCTGTGTGCCTTAACATTTTATATCCATTAGTCGAGGAGAGAAACAGCTGAGTACCGTTTGTTTGTTTTGAAGTTAATGTTCTGACCGCTGCGAGATGATTTGTTCTAAAATGGAAAAAGTGGCATGCAGATATAATACAGAGTGGCGATAACCTCTTATGTGTTCAGAGGACCCCGGTCCAGTATTTCAGGGAGGAAAAAGGGAGAGAGAGGGAGAAAGAGAGCAAAACATTTAAAATAAAAAGAAAGGGAAAGAGAGAACATGATCAGTACAGTAAGAGCCAAAAAAAAATCATTTCTAAATAAAAAAGAACCTCCATATCCCTTCTTCTCCTTGTTCCAGCTCCTACTTGTTTCACCTCTTAGTGTCTAAAGCCAAGCCGAGGGTAGAGAGCAGTTTGGTTTCTTCTGTTAGTTCCCCAGTGTGGTGCATACAGCAGCGATGAGTCTGTATAAGTGATGAGATTTTACAGAACACTACAGTACATACAGGCTGTGTCCAGTATCATAAACCTCCAATACTGACACCTCCTCCTCTGTAATAGACCAGTAGTGAGGCTCGTTCTTCTGCAGCTCCTTTGGTCTCCGTCAGTCGGTGCAGTAGTAGAGGCTCGTTTGGCCACGTGTTATCAGTTTCAGAAAATCCAGTGTCAGGACACGAGGACGTCACCTTTGCAGTAAAGTGGCACAAATGCAGCTGCAGGAGATAATGAGATACTGAAAAGTGCAAAGAGTCTAAACTTTTTGGTCGCTAGTTAGTTGTACATCTATGTTTTTTTTTTTTGTTTGTTTGTTTTTTGTTTTTTGGTCTATGAGACATATTTGCGTTGGCTTTGGTCCAGAGTTTCAAGATCGGAGAAGCCAGTGACCCACAGGTTGAGATGAAGAGAAGCTGCCCGTTCCCCAGTCCTGGGGCCGAACCGAGCCGGGCTATGTTTTTTGGCAGGGCCATGCTGGGTTAGGAAGAGCTCTGCGTTGGGTGAGAGGGAGAAAAAACCAAACGAAAAACAACAACATAGGCTTATCCTCTTGGCGTCTTTGTCTACCTGCCAAAAATGTTCTCATACTCCAGCAGTATCAGCTCCACTATCTGATTCTGGTAGACCATGTGGACCGCCATGTTCCAGGTCTCCGTTTCAGGCCGCAGCAGCGTGGGGCCGAACACGATGGCCACGCTCTGGGTGGTCATACGGTTTTCCTCGCCGTGGTCGATCACCCTGGACAGAAGGAGGAGTGTTGGTCAAGATTGCTGCTTAAAATTAATTATTTTTCCAGCCTGTCTGTCTGCCTATCGTTCTATCTATCTAAAAGTGTAGAGAATAGTTGCTATCCATTGTGAGTGTATTAAAATTCTTCAGGTTTAACTTCTGTTTTCGGGGGTGTGTGTGGGGAGGAATCAAAACACAGTGTTTTTCTTACTTCCTGAGGTGTTTGAAGAGGGCCTGCATGGTGTCATGGTGGGGCTTGGGCAGCTGTCTGACCAGATCTTTGATGGAATGAACTCGCTGCTTGTAGTCTGGTATCTCTGCAGAACCAAAAAAAAAAGTCTGGGTGAACAACCTGAGCCATCACAGAGTTATGTACATTTACATTTAATTCTTTTCAGTGCAATAACAATCTTTTCAGTGATACAGTATTGGGTAAAGTGAACTTTGATGTTAAAGGTCTGTGGGATCACATTTCCTAGAGTAAGGTACTGGTAGTTAATCATTATGTAAGTGGTTTTCTAAGGGGGTTGTGGACCTCAGTGATCCATGCGGAATTCCATGAGGTTTGGATGATGATCTCAAGAAAGCTGCAAGCTGAATTAATGCAGGCCAGGCAATCAATCTCCATAGATAAGACACATTTTGACCAGGCACTGCACTAGTTCAATTTAAATTCTTCAAGTCAGCACAAAATCAGTAAAAAAAGACAAAAAAAACAAGAAGCTAGAAGAAGCTCCTGGAAAATTGCTTATTGAGCTGATGTTCATGACAGGAAGAATTTCAATAAAATGTTGGTTTGCAGCAGTACTTTTCCAGACGCAGTCTTGCTTCTGAAGTAAAGAGGCTTTCACTGACAACATACTTAGTAATACAGACAGTACATTCAGTTCACACTGAGTGAATGCATGAATAAATAAAAGATACGTGTTCTACAGCTGTTTGCGGCACATACTGATGGCGCTGACAAAGTCATGGAAGAGTGTGTAGGTGAAGAGAGGCTCTGGCAGCTCTCTGAAGTACATCTTTAAAGCTCCAGTGGTCACATGGATGTCCTCCCACTTCCCATCCGCCAGGTTCACCTTCTCATCTGGACACACAAATAACAAAACCCTTCAGTCAAAGCACCGTCCCCACAGATTCAACGTGACAAAAAGAAACTGCCAGATACTTCTAATAACCTCTCAGTCATTATTTTTCCTTAGATAATGCAGTCTCAGAGAGCAGTGACTCACCATGATTGACAGCAAAGCGTAGTTTCTGTATGACGGCCAGGTTTCCACTAACTCTGTACAACCCGTCTACACACAAACCTGCAGGGGATGATGGGTAGAAAATACCAGTTCAGTAATATCTGCAAATTATTCTTATGATCACAAGTCTCTAAAGTCTCTCCAGCATGATTTACTGACAGGAACTTAAGCCCTTAATGGTCAGGCAATATGATATCTTGAAGAGCTTACATTTCCCATGATGCACTGAGCTTCTCTCTCCCCCCATCTATCAGTATGGATTCATATCCCATAAATGCATGTTACTAACTCGATATCTTTCCTTTCCCATAGTTTCTCTTCTGTCTCTCTCTGCAGATATTTCTGCCTCTGGAGCTGTAGAGTCTGATCTGTGATGACAAGCCTCCTGCTGCTCCTACGATCCTGCTCAATGTCTGCTGTTATACTTAGAAATTATTAGTACTGCTTCTAATATTACTGCTAATATAGTTATTATTGCTTTGTTTGTCATTATTATTAGTACTGTTGTATTATTGATACCACCTTATATTTTTACATGGAATCTGTTATGCTACGTTCTCCTGTATAAATAAAACTGAACTGAATTTTTTTTTATTGTGCTTTAAGAACCAGAAGAGTTAAATCCTCTGAAACAAGTCAGTATTACTTAAGGCTGTCAGACACACTACTTAACTACAGCTTATCTGACATTACCTGTGTTATTGAGTGGCAGTAAACACCACCCCTCTTTTACTACAAGTAGATAAGAGGAAACTAAAATAATTTCCTCTTAATTCAGGTCTGGTTAAGTGACATTTATCCAAACCCACCGCTGTTCTCCACATGGTCGATGCACATCTTTACAAAGCTCGGCACGTTGCAGTTCTCCCTCTGACACAAATTGGACAGACTGCAGCCAAACACCTGATCTGAAGACACATAACGACAAAAAGAAAGTCACAAAACAGTCCAAAGTCCTCAGTCACGTCAGCTGTGTGTGTGTGTAAGCAGGAAGCAGCTATTGTATGGAGTATGTGGACTTAACAAGCCGTAACTTTTCAAAAATAACAAATTTGGACTCTTTTCATGATTTAGGTGGTGTCCTACCTCCTAATTTGATAGTTGTCGCTGCACAGTTTAAAAAAAAGTTCTTGTTTTTTTTTAAGTTAATCATGTTTTCAAATGTATTTTTCTGGCATTTCAATGTCTTTTTAAGGATTTTCTGAAAGCATAAAGGATAACCTTCAGTTGTTATCTAGAGACATTGTGCTGTTTTCTACCAGCTAATCCAACAAATGTATGAAACTACCAGTCACTGATTCTGTACTGCCTGACAGAAAAGAAAGAAAAAATGGGGATGTTGACGTGTGTTTAAAATGTGAAACTTGTTGCTCTGTTACCTTTGATGTATCCCTTGTCTCTGACGGCCTGCAGGGTCGGGCGCCGGGTGAGGAACTTCTTCAGCTTGTGTCTGGTCTTCTTGTTGTCGGAGGCGTCCATGCTGGTGGAGGTCTTCATAGCTGCTGTGGAGAGATGAGACAGGACAGCGTTGTCCACCACTCGTCTCAGCACACTGATCGCCATGACGGCCGCTCGGTGTTTTGGAGAAATGAAACTGATAAGCAGTTGTTTTATAGGGCTGGGTAAGACGTATGAGGCTGTCAGGGCGCTGAGATAGATAACTCCTTGGCTTGTTTTTGTACTTTATGCTTTCATTTTCAGTCTTGTATATGGAATGTATCTTTTTCTTGCTTTTAGAGAAGACCTGCTTTTTTCCGACTTCATCCAACACTTAAATCTTTGACTCTTGGTGCTTTTTTATCAGTTTCACCAAAACATTTTTGTGGTATTTTATGTTTTAAATCCCCCCAAAACGCTACACGTGTTTAACACCATTAAACAGAACACAGACCTCTGTTTTTCTTTGAATCTCTGTGCTCTTTCTCCTTGTCGTGTTTCTCAAAACCAGGTGACTCGGGCATGTCTTCTTCAATGGCCTCATCAGACTCCCAGGCCTAAAACAAACATACACATGAACACACACAAAAAAATAGGACAGTGGTTGTAAAAACCTCCACCTGCTGCACCTTTGGACTCTCGGGGCAGGGAACAATAAACTTAATGTGTTGATTACAAGTGAAACCAAACAGATTCAGCCTGAGAACAAACAGCATGTTAACTCACTGGGTTAGTATTCAAATTATTAACATTTTTATGTTGTTTTTTTAAACTTTATGTCTGTTTTGATTTATTGTGAACTGAAGAAGGAACATGCTGAAAGTATTAAGCTAACTACACTACTACTTCACTCCTCTCAAACTCTGTCCCTAATTTGACTAAAATGTTGTTTGATGCTGCACAAAAACAACAACATCCTGAACCGAAACTAATTCTGGGAGAGATCTGGACTATGTGAGATTGTTGGTCCTCACGTGGGTGCTGATGGTGTCCTGCAGCGCTCGGTACCAGTCGTTGATGACGCCGTCGTTTTCTGACTGGATCAGCAGCTCTGTGCCCTGTCGAGTCTTCAGCTGCAACCAGGAGAAAAGAGACACAGAGTAATCAGCCTTTAGAAAATCAATCTATGCTCTGATTTTGTATTTTTAAACTATGTTTATTGTTTATTTCTTCATGTATTCTCCATGAACACATGAAGAAGTATATTCACAACACAAGAAGTAACATGTTTACTGCCAATGTGGTATTTTTTGTTGTGTTACTGAAAGCAGAAATAGGCTTAATTTGTAGACTTTTGGAAAGAAAATGGAGCATCAGTGTATAAAAAACCCTTCTAAGGGTTTCTGAAACTACACTTGAAAGATTGTTTTGTTTGTATTTCAGACCTTTCAGCGCTTTCAAGTTATTATTTTTTAAGAAATACAAAAATTGATTTGAAACAAGAAAAAGATCAAAGAGCATATAAGCTTGATGTGAGCTCTCACCCACCTCTATAACGTGCTTCTTGCTGGATTTGTCCTTGGACGCCCATTCCACCGAGCCGCCCCTCAGATCTACAGTGAACTCTGGTTTGGACTGACTGCCTCCAAACTGGACAAAGAGAGGAGACGAATCAAAGGAGGAAGATTAACACACAAAGGACCTCTTCTTGTAGTTCAGAAGCACTTCAAACTACAAACAGTTTCAAGAAAAACTGAACATTGTGACCTTCATGTAGGGAGGATTTATTGCCACATCAGGTAGCCAGGTGTACCTAATAAACTGCCAGCTGAGTGTGTATGCATATTAATTCTGGCTTCCCTAATAAAAAAAATAAATTCCAATGAATAAACCCCCTCTCTTAATGTGTATGCATACTGGATTTAAATTCTTGAGGTTAAGAAAAATGACCACTTCATCACCATTCTTTTACCTCGAGAGCTCATTAATTGCAGCGAAAACTTTACAGTGACTAAAAACTAAGGAGTCTGTTGAGTTTTGCTCCACCAGCCTACGCACATGCAACCAAGAATTGACAAGTAATCCTGCCTGTGTGTCATGCTCTGTCCATGTGATAAGAACGCATGACAGCAGACCTGCATTTCATGTTTGAACTTTACAACTTCTCCATTTCCAAGAAAGCAACTGTTTTGTGAACTTCCTCCTGCCTCATGGGGCACAAACATTAGCCAAATGTCTATAATGTAAAATAAATATACCTGCTTATAGTCAGTGAAATAATGTCAGTTATATCTGGTTGTTAAATTGTGACGCCACGACCAACGAAAATACTATTAAATTGTCATTCTTATTGCTTTCCTTGTGACGAGAAAGAAGAAATAGCTGCAGTTGATAAGCTACAGAGAATGTGTTAGCAGGTGTTAGCCAGCTAACCTAGCTAAGGTTAGCAGCCACTGGTATAAGCAGGCAGGTACCCTTGATATAAGCTATGGGTTTTACAGGGTGTTTCTTGCTATCAACCCACATCTTCGTGTTTAGATTGTTAGTCTTTTTCTGTACTGAACAAAAGTAGCGAAAAATTGCCAGATATGGTCGTCTGTTTTCACTTTAGCTTGGTGAAGATAGCTAGCTAAGGCCAGCTTTATTTGCCTTAACTGGGCAGCACAGAAAAAGACTGATAACAGAAACACAAAGATGTGTGGGCTCATAGCAAGAAACACCCTGGAAGGACCATAGTTTACATCAAGGGTACCCACTTTTACTAGCAGGTGCTAACCAGTGCGAACATTAGCTAGGTTAGCTGGCTAACGTTAGCACCCACTGGCGCCAAACTTTGTCTGTTCTTTGTCATTACAAAGAAAGCAGTATAATGACAACTGAATATTTTTTACTCAGATTTAGCTGATCAAACACAGGACACAACACTACAGCATCTAAAAACAAGAGAGCCTCGGGTAAGTTGGACCTGGAAACAGTATTTTTGTCGAGCCATGACGTTACGATTTAACAAGTGTTTTATCCCCAATCTTGGCCTTGTGCTAGTGCCTGATAACAGAGGGGTTGGGGTCAGAGCATGACAGACAGGACGCAGATGTCATGCAGAGGAGGACAGAGAGAGAGAGAGAGGAGCACACAAAAGGAAGGAGGAAGCAACATACAGAGGAGGCTCGGTCGAGCCCTGAGCGGCCATAGGCGACAGCAGGACGTTTCTTAGCGGACGGCCTCCAGTTACTCAACAGTGACAGGAGGAATTCAGGGAAGGAGTCACTGTGGTAGTATGGCTGCAGTATGGAGGGATGGAGGAGGATGAAGAGGAGGAAGGATGGGGAGGAGAGGGTGAAGCCAAGGGGTAAAGAGATGGAGGCATGGAAAGAGAAGGAAAAGGAAACATCCAGGAAGGAGAAAGTTCAACCCCAACGTCCCTCTAATGACCTGACAAACAGCTCCAAAACTTTACAACATAAACGTCTAGGAGCAGCGTTGACAAAACAAAGAGGCAACAGCCCCTTTTAGACTGAGACTGGATGAGATTATCAGACTTTTCTTTTGGATTGAACTCAATGGAGGAGGCCTTTTAGCATAAAAGAGCAGAAACAACAACAACAACAGAGACGACTATTCCTCTGTTGTATTTACCTTTGTCTAGACAGCAACGCGACAGAATTACTGACCAGACAAGAAACAACTTTTCCTTTTGTTTGTTTGTTTTAACAGACAAAGGTTCCTGTCACTCACCCAGCTGGTTCCACCTCCTTGTCCTTTGGCAAACAGCAACGTAAATCCTTGGAGGACTGTCCAGGAAGAAGTCCAGTTCTTCCTGCAACAGACAGTTTATAAACAGTCTGAGTGAGGTCAATAGATATGTGCAGCTTCCCGTGTGTTTATTCAGCAGAGAGCAGGTTATCGAACCAAACTTTCTTTTTATGTGACGACTAATTAAGTATTTAAAGTTGCATTGAATGCCTGCTCAGATTCTGTGTGTTTAATTTACTCTTGGACGATATTTGAATAATTTAATAATTTAGATGCACATTCAACGCAAATTTCATTAAAAAATACTTTTATATTCTTCAAATAAAATATCAAAAAAGAATAATTTGGTTCATAGCGATGTAGAGATGGAGGCAAAACATCCCTCCTGATTCTTAATCTTAAAGAAAATCAATTAATTTTGATAAAAAATAACCATACTGATTATAACTGGAAGCAGAGTGGGGAGGTTTAATTCAGTTCAATTCAATTTTATTTTATTTATATAGCTCTGAATCACAAGAGAAGTCATCTCAAGGCAAAAAGACCTGATGTGCAATAATATAGTGATTTATACAATCAATACAAATGCTGCTCTGTGCATTTCTATTTATTTTCATACTTTGTTAGGTTATTTATTTATTGTTAAAAGGGAACCAGATGCAACAAAATTTCATTCAACTGTGCACTGTCCAGTAGTTTTTAGTTTTTAGAGTCTAAACTGTAATCTTTATTATAATATTATAATAAAGAGAGACCCAACAATTCCCACCATGAGCAAACACTAGGCGACAGTGGAGAGGAAAAACTTTCTTTTAAGAGGCAGAAACCTCGAGCAGAACCAGACAAAAAGAAAAGAAGAAAGAACTAAACAATTAAAATGAGCTTAAAGTGAAACTGACGTCCACATGACACAGGATTATAACAACATTAAAGTAGATTTAGCTGCAGAGTCAGTGCTACTCACCGGACTTTCTTGCCATTCTCAGTGATCTTTGTCACATTCAGGACTCCACACTTTTCAGATGGCTGCAGAGAAAAACAAGCATAAAAAAAAAATCATGTTTGAGACTCATCAGTCGCACAAACTATGACTGACAACCACAGCAAAATCACAGAGGAGAAAACTGCTGTCAAAACTAAATATTGGTAAACAATAAGCATGTGTGAATCCACTGTAAAACACCAGCAGCAGAAAAACACCCGCCACCAGAACAATCAGACTGCTGTCATTATTCTCACTCAGACTAAACACTACAAATTACACAGAGACATTACAGTAAAATAAATTAGAGGCTGTGGATTCTTGGCATTTATCCAGCGACCTTTTGCCTTTTCAGATTAAGATGCAAATTCTGGTGAAGCATGGATGATCAACCCAACCAAGACAAAAGAAAATGATATGAATGTGTGATGTAGACAAACCAAAACGATACACAATCTGACCCAGAGCACTGCCCTATTAACAGGGTTTCTACACAGGCAAATTTCCTTTTTCTGCAGCTTTATTTCTGCTGCAACACTCAACATTTCTCCAATTATTTCCAAACCTGTGTAGCAACCCTGCAACATGTGTCACTGCCTACAGTCAGGGACCAAGCTAAACTCCCTGCAGGTGAGGTTAGGGGTGAGTACTAACAGAGGCGGGGGGCTTGGGAGACGAAGGGCAGGAGTCAGAGTCAGGAGAGGGGGGCTTGGGACCCAGAGGAGGAGGAGCGTCCTAGTGAGGAGACAGAGGATGGGAAAAAAAACTGTCACATAACAACAGAAGGTTAATGAGAAGATGATGTGAGGTTAAAAAGACACAGACAGCTGAAAGAGTGTGATGGCAATTAGTGGTGAGATTATCATGCTGGAAAGAGAGTCAAGTACCTGTGTGATGTCCAGGAGGCACGAACGGATTATTAATTAGATGTAATACAGGTTCAGGGTTTCTCAGTATGCTCATGCACCTACGAAGTACTTCATTCTTAGGATAATCAGTTTTGATTTAAGATAATTACTTGATGTTGTCACTATGGTCAAACTCAAGCTCATCAGGTTTATGGTTGAATTTCTTGGTGATATCAGGGAACCATGCTTGAAAAAAAAAGGTGAATTTGACATGAAAATGGGAATTTAATGTGATTATCATGCAAGCTGATTGTCTGTTTAGATTAAGGGACAAGGCAGTGATTGGTCGGGCCCGTCACGGCTACTGACTTTGTGTTTGTAAGGGTGTTGGCGGGCGGAGCCGGTGCGGAAACGCCTGGTTTTTGACAGCCGCTGCAACGTAACAAGTCTACAACTGAAACTCGGGAACATTGCACCAGTGAAATACAACAGACAACAGCTGCACTCGCAAGAAACTAATCCTGTGCTTCAGGCTTTGTTGAAAAAAACTGATTAATTTTTTTCTAGCATTGAAATTAAGCATATGGCAGTGGACCAGTTGTGTGTAAGACCTTGTCGTTGGGTTCTTGGACGTAGGTGCTGTGTCTCCATTTGGTCAGGACGATGGGCTCCATGTGTTTCCTGTCCAGACTGCGACTTTTTGGAGCATCTCCAGATGGCTGGGGAGGGGAGTGGTTGTACTGGAGGGAGGGACCGGGGGATCATAACGGCATCAATATACAGCACTTATAATGTCACCAAATGCAAATGTAAACACACATCCCTCCTCACCTAAATATTTCTTCTCAGTTTTAACTGAGTATGTGCCTCATTCTGCCTAAATTTAACATGAACATTCATGTAATAAGTCATAATAACAAAGCGGAGAAACAAAGACAGGAGCAGCATCCCCAAATTTACAAAAATCTGTCGGATAATGTCACTTTTCTTTGCAAAAAGTTGACAATCACACTACAGAGCAGTGCAGAGACTGAGCTGTTCATCTTCAGAATACTGCACTCTAGTGCTAAAACTAATTTAACAAACGTACTCGGTTGGTTTTTGACAAAAAAGTGTCAGTTAATAATCAGTTAATAATTTCAGCAATTTACCAAGTAAAAATCAACTGTGTTTCTGGAATGATTGATGGACAAGACAAGTAATTTGAAGAGAGAGATGTTAGAGCAAATCATTTTCACTGAACAACTAATTGATTAGTCAAGAAAATAAGAAAGAAAAATCATTAGTTGCAGCCCTTCTGATCTCACCAGAGTTCCTCCCTTTGTAACACAGCAGGGTTGATAACCGAGCATGAGTAGACTTATTTAACACCATAGTACTTTTGGGTATAGAAGTTTAAATTTTGGTGACGATATTGCCTGTCGAATATTTCTACTGTTTTTATTTTTCAGTTCAGTTAAAAGTTAGAAACTCACACAGAGACATTTCAAAATGCTCCTGCGTTGTTTTGCATTTTGTGACTTTCACTTAAATAATGTTATTTATATTTCGTCATAGTACTTTTCTTAAAATAGTGTTAAAATCTCGTCTCGTTCTCGTGAACCCAGTATCGTGTATCGTATCGTCTCATGAGCTTAGTGTATCGTCACACTCCTATCAGTCCCTTCTGAGCATTAACTTTTAGTAATTTGATAAGCTGTCTTACCTTCGGCAGCTCCCATTCTGACCTGGAGCCGTCTGCACTGCTGTGTGGGTCTGCCCTGGTCATCAACGTGTTTTAACCACTGACAAGACAGGAGAAAATACACGGCTCATTACTGAGTCTGTGCAAACCTACTGACCAACAGTCCTCAGACTGCTGTGGATATGCCTGTGTGATTATTCTGTACAGTGAGGAAACTGTTTTGAGTTCAATATTTTCTATCCGTTCTCTAGCAGTGGTAATCACTCTCATGCTGTGGTGTTACAACACTGCCTAATCAGTGTGGAGGAAACATTTAAGTACTGCAACACAGGTAGAAAATCCCCACAAATCAACCTCAAAACCCACCCCCTCCAACCTCCACCACCAGGCATCCCCACAAACCACCACAGTAAAGAGACGGCAGATGAGCCCCCGTGCAGCCAGTACCTTCTCGTTGGTATAGTCGCTGACGTACAGCGTGTGGCCGTGCTCGTCCATCTCCTCCGACCAACCGCGTGGCGGCGAGCCATACTGACCGTCTGACTGGCTAGAGTAGGTACTGGTAGGTGTCCTCCGGCGACGAAGGCTGATCGGCCGATGGAAGCGAAAGGAAGGAAGGAGAAGGCGGCGAGCGAGAGAGGTAGTCTATTAGAGTAAAAAGAGAGAGAGGAGGAGAGAAAAGAGGGCATCTGCAGAAGGTGTTCAGAGAGAAAAGACCCAGAACCAATAAACCATGAGAAGCTGCCCAACACCAGATTAATACAACACAGGCAACAGAAGACCCATTAGAGTAAAAAAAATCACCAATGTTCAGGCTTCATTTTTGGTCGGTGAGGGTGTAAATCTAGAGTGGCTGCTGCAGCAATAAACTGACGACAGTGACTGTGTTTCACCTGTAGGTGGCAGTGTGGTACAGCCATTTAATAATTAAACAGGGTCGACTCAAATCAAGAGATGACTCCCAAATGATTCCAGACTAATCTGCCGGAGTCACAGGCGTGTGTGTTCATCATAAAAATGGTCATTCACAAAGTCAGAATAGTCATTCACTGCCAAAGTACAAAAAGTCTGCATGTGTTTTCAAGAGCAGATTAATCTGGTGTTGAAATATGTAAAAGCTTCATGTCGAAGAAAAAAAACTTTCATTTCTACTCCTGACAGTTCAAATCTCCCATAACAATCTGTCACCATGACGTCTCAACTGTCGACTGCAGCTTTGTTGAATCCGCGAGAAGAACACGATATAAAATGAATCCTTGCCTATGCTGCTGTTTTATCATTTAATATCTGCCTCTGACTCACGACACTGACTGAGCATATGAAAGCTAGTGTGTGTGTGTGCGTGTGATGTGTGTGTGTGTGTGTGTGCGTGACTTCTTGAATTTTGCCTGTGAAAACCAGTTTGAACTCAGAGTGACAACATTTTTACAAAGTCTGGTCATGTTGGCTGACGATCACATTCAGTTTTTCAGTTAAACTAAGGGTCTAATACTTTATGTTCCTCGTAATAAGTCTGTTTTACTGATAACTGATGTTGTTATTGTTCCGATTGCTGACTGGTTGTTGTTGCCTGTGGTTCTTGTATCTGCATTGTGGTGGAAACCTAATGAAGGTCATGCCTGAAGCACTGCACAGTATCTTCAGTGCAAAGCAGGAGTGGGACTTTTACATATAAATGAGCGTCTGTAAACTACACTGCTGATAAATCGCTGGTTTAAAAACACACACAGAAATGGCGGCTACCTGTGTGTTATCTATGTATAACATTTACATTTCTGTTACTTGCTTTGAGGCTCTTATACCAGCAACTTCTTGCATTTTTGAGGGTTTGGGTTTTGTGCCAGACTTGGGAACAATATAATATATTTTAAGAGAAAATAACTAGATTAACTTGTTTTACTTGTTAGTTCTGTGTCACCACATTTAAATACTTTGTTTTATATAAAAAGCACTGACGATCCAGGAATCCAATCAGCTGCATCCAGTTCTTTATACCGAACTATCCCCGTGCTGTGGCTCTCCTCTGGGTTCGATGCTGGCGTCCCACAACCGATGACTTCAGGTCCTCTCTGGGTGGAAGCGGTTGTAGTAGAAGTGCCTGCCATTCTGGTCTATTGGGTCTCCCAGTCGCCCAGCACGTGGGCGGGGGAGCCTGAGGGCAGAGGGGCAGGTTGGTGGGTGATCTTCAGCTCCTGGAGGTTCAGTGTGAGCCAGGCGGAAAGGCTGACACGTGGCTGTGAGGCCTGCCGTCTGATGGAGGAAAAAGAGAGAGAGAGAGAGGGGTGGAGGTGGGTCATCTGTGGGGTACATTAACAGCCTGTTGCGCCCCGTCAGGAGAAGTTCCTGGACAGCATGATGTAAGAGTCCTGACTTTCAGAGTGTAAATAACAGCTACATAGGCGGTGGGCGCTTTCATCTAAAATACCTTAAAACACCAGAGAGCTTAAATCTCAACTCTCCCACTGTGTGCCACGTTCCCTCTGAGCTCCACATGTTGTCAATCACTGAATATCTGCAAGTGTTTGTGCTGAGCAGCCAGAAGGAAACGGCTGAAATGTCAAATAAACTATCTTGTTGTTGTGAACATGAGAGAAACAGAGCACACTAACAGAGTGAACTCAGAGGAGAGGAGGAGGAGGAGGAGGAGGACAGGGGAAGTAAACGTTGTTGTTATATAACCGACAGTGGCAGGACCCACGTCAGGTAGAGAAAAAAAGGAAGTAAAACTGACCAAGATGCATCCTGAACATTGGGAGGACAGTTTGTCTGAGCTCATCCCACAGCTGTGAACAGAGAGCTGAAATCTTACACAAAAACTGAAAAAGATTTAAAAGAGTATCTAAGTAAATAGGGATTATACTGTCTGTAAATTTAAGAACTGTATGTTCTTTTGAGGCCAGACTATATCAGAAGTTGAAATAATAAAAATGTATAATGCATGTAAATCATATTCAAGCTGGCTTGAGAAAGAAAATCATGGTCAACGATCAAATTCTGCTTGATTAAATGACTAATAATTCCACTTCTAATGACTGGCATCTGGTTTTATAACTGTATATAACCATGTTTAAAAAACAATGCCTTCATTATAGATTTGCAGCAAACTATAACTACTTTGTCACTGTTGCTGCCTCCCTGAATCCTGGACTTTCTGATCAGATTTTCAGTCTGCAGACAATATGATGTCAGATCATGAGGAAAACATGAATAATGTTTCAGGTAATTCAGGTAATCTGTGAGACAAAACCAAACACACTGCAGACATTTTCCTGTTGAACAGGCTGAAACCTGACCAACAACAAACCAGATGTTTATGCTGTTATGGTTAGATGGAAGAGTCTGTAACCAAATAATGATTTAATATGACTTAATGATTTAATATTGTGAGCTGAAGTAAAGAGAGGAAACAAGCTTGAGTGGATGTGAGTTGCTGACAAATGAACAAAAGTTAGCTCAACAACATCTCCCACAACCTCTAATGATAGAATATCCTTCTCCAAAACCCGGACGCATGACTGATCCAGTCAATGCTACTTGTCATGATTATTTCATGCTGCCGTTACAAAGAAGCTGCCCGGGCTGCAGAGCAATATTAGGGCGAAGAGTCATAAATAATGCCAGCGCCCCCCGAGGCCAACCAACCAATGGCTCTGTGATGTTTTGTGAGGATCAATAGGGATGAAATATGCAGGGCGAGCAAACAGCTGGAGGTGCCCAGGAGAATCGAATGTGCAGTGGGTAAGAAGAAGCCTGAGAGGTGTGCTGTTCAATACAGCACCACAGCAGAACAGAATTATTAAATTAAGGTAGAGTGCAAATATTATAAATATTATATATAGTATGAGTGTATATAAATGACTAGAGACAAGGATTGCTGGGAAGGAAAGCACAGACAAAAGCAGGAAAACACTGGCTTTCAGGACTTCCAAAAAGTGGCTACTTCTTTGTCTAGCAATATATAATGGCACAAAACTGTGCATATGAAGCTTAAAGTTGTGTACAATAATTAAAACATATAAATATGTACCTCTGGTGGTGAGCAGCTAGTAAACACATCATCCTCCTCGTGCAGAAGTTGCTACAGTAAACTACTCCTGAAACGGATCATTGCCATTATCCTGTTTTTATATTTTTAAGTTTGAGTTCAGTCTCGTTTAATGCATGCAGCGCACAACCCTGATGACACACTGCTGCTGCTGTGGTCTTCCTGTATAACACCAAACGAACGATGTGATTTAGTGCGTAGATCTGTCAAAGGGAAGTCACTGATAGTCGTCGACCGTTAAAAGCCAGTTAAGTTGTCACTCAAGAGTCGGCCACAAACCACATTTCCCCCCTCCGAGTCTGCTCTGAGGCGACTTCACTTCAGTGGTGGAAGTTAAAGTTTTAGATTCCTCTGCTGCCACACACAAATACCTGATATCCTGCTGGCAGCCTCATAGTGATTTCAAGCCTCCTTAAAGGGTCATAAGGTTGTAAAACCATCTGAGCATCAGGATCATGTTTAACTGAAACTGCTGACAAACCAGAGCAGAGTGGGCTATAATAAAATAACAGCTCTTGTTATGTAACTAAAGGCTGCTGACCCGGGTTGTCTCATTATAAAATGCGGAAGTCTCTTACATCCCATTATAGCGGTATATTCCTGAGCAGCTGGTGTTGGACATCTGGTGTGAACAGACTGACCAGCTAATCAATAAAGAGCTGTGAAACCGCACTGGACACTGTGGGACATTAGAGGCTGACCTTATGCAGTGGCTTTCTCTCTTTGATAGTACACCATGTTTGAGGAAGGTTACAGGTGGACATGCATCACCCGCGTTTCCAGGAATAAAAGTCCCATCATTTTGAAGGCGGCGCGATCGGTGACTAACAGTCGGAGCACCTCGAGCTTGAATGGACATGAAACTCTCAGGTTGAATCATCAATGTAAGAGATGAATGTAGATAAAAAGATATGATACAGTAAATATCAGTTCATTGATAAAAAAAAGTCTCGAATAATTGCTGATACCTGAAACTAAAGAAAATCTTTTATGAAATCTGATAAAAAACACTGCAGTTAAACCCATTTCCTTTTTAAATTCTGGGTCAGTTTTTGATGAATTCAACCAAATGTGGTACAATGTTTGCTCCCTAACTACAACAAGCGAAATATGACTAAAATATGCTAAATGTCAGTTTTGCTGCCAGCTACATAGCCAAAATTAACATTAACAGCTGGTATTTACCAGTCTAGAGTTAACTTTGTGAGTTCAACACAAAACTTCATTGACCCTACGTGCGAGAGATGTCTGCAAGCGGCTGGAAAGCAACACCAGTGCTAACATTTTGTCTCTTGCCTAGTAATACCACTTTGCGATAGTGTGCTACTGCCAGCATCCAGTCTGTCTCAGTCCAGCATGAGGAGGATGAAGAGCAGCGTATTCTTACCTCGTCTTGTAAATGCAACAACAAAAACTTTGAAACACTACAACATCGACAATAATGCCTGGTTATAAAGAACTGGCCATGAGCTGCAGAACTCAAACTGAGCTGATGGTTACACAATCAGACCATCACAGCACTGACGGTGAAACCTCAACACCAACTAACTGGTAACACAGCACCTACTGCACGGTCAGCTACTGACGAAGCGCGAAATTGGCCTGCTGCAGCAGCCAATTAACACCTCTGATTACAGCTCTGCTTATTCTTAATTTCCTGTTTCAGCAGGAGTTAATGGGCAGAGAATAGGAAAAGGACAAGCGACGCTGCCAAATCCTGCACAGTCTTATCTGCACTGCCTGCAGCTCTGCAGTGGAATAATAATCAACCACTCCAGTGTTCTCCGGCCAGAGCCAGAGAAACAGAGACTTGGGACTCTGCGCTGGTGATGAGCGCATCTGAGCTGATATTAGACAGGAAGTAGCTGCAGGTGCTTTTGGCATGCGCTGTTTATATTTAGACTGGGCGATTGTGAGATTCAAAATACTGTGTTCATTTTCTGTAAGCTGTTGACCTGATTAGCGTTAAGTTGGGGTCACTGCTGCTTTTAAAAGTAAGCATGAGTTAAGTCTGCCAGCTCATTTCCAGGGTTGTTTCAGTTGTGGTTTTCAGTGGCTTGTTTTGGTTTTATGGGTCATTTTGCTTGTCTTAAAATTGTTTGTTTTGTCTGACAAACAGTTAAAGTCTTTGGAAGAACAATGTTGAAATAGAATTAGATTTTTTTTGTTACACCAAAACTAAGAGCAAATCCCCACCATCCTAATTCAGCAGAGTTAGAGCGAGTTGGGCTACAGTCGTGTTTAGCTTTGTCCTAGAATTTTGAGGAAATGTGCACCTGGTGATGTATTTTGGTAATATAGCGAGAGATACTGTGTTAGAGGTTCGTCTTATTGAAAATCTTATTAGCAGCTGTAAAAGGCCATCCACAAAGAGATGAGGCAGGCAGAGACCACCAACACAGGAGGAGGAGCGGATGAAAATTTTGAATGAAATATATGTTATGGGCAACTGACTCATAGCAAAAGAAGAAATGGACAGTATTCACATGTCAATGACAGGATAATGAAACACAGAATAAATCACAGGGATAATTATGTTTTATGGAACAAGGCAATCCACATCCTTTTTTGTTGTTGTTTTGTGTGTTTTTAAGTAAAAGCAATAAAAAATAAGTAAAAATGAAATTGGAATCAATAAATCCTCGACCTAATCAATGCAGTTTAAAATGACAGTTTCCACACCGTTCTCCAGTTTTCTCAGCGGCAGAAACAATAAAGGCGGTGACCTTTAGATAACTTGTACAACCAACAAAGTCTGTCAAGTCATAAAGGAACAGGCTGAGTGATGAAGCAGGAGGAGGAGGAGGAGGAGGAGCTCCACACGTTCACCACTGTTTGACACAGATGAACCTGCTCTGCTGCATACCACAGGGGAGCTGGGCCATGCAAACACAAAACACACACAGTTGTAAACATAAGCACTGCAGCACTCGATGCCTTCACGTGTGCGCAGTTCAGAACAACAGCACACATACCAAGTTCACACATGCCCAGAAACATGAAAGAACACCTCCTTCTCCTCTACTTCCTTGTCCATTCAGTTTTTAGTTTCACTAGGGACAATGTATGTGTCTAAAAGCCTCATATGTGTGTCAGTGAGGAGCCTCCACTTGTCCTGGTTGTGGTCAGCCACCATCTTGCGTAACATAACACAAGTGAGGAAATGTTTTCCTCTTTGGCTACAACCTCAATGTCGCTGACAGGCAGAGATTCTCATTTGCCATAACAATGCTTGATCTTGGTTTGATGAGTCAGCCAAAAAAAAAAAAAAAAAAAAAAAAGCCACACAGAGTCACTTTTTAAATTAACTTTGGAGCTGGGCAAAGTTGTATAAAACTCTAAATTAGATCCCTGGGAAAGGAAGTCTAATGTGCATCCACTTTAAGCTTTTGCTATATGAATGCCAAAAGACAGCTGTACAACTTTGGCAACTTTGTCAAGCCACTTTTAACATAATGGACGACAGGAAAACTACAGTTACCACAGAAAGCAGATCACTACAACTGCATTTTATTTTGATTATTAAATAATTTATCAGCACCGTCTCCACGCATATTGCAGTTTCCAGCTTCTAAAATATGAGTTTTATTACTTTTCTTTCTCACACATGATAGTAAACTGAATATCTTTGATTTTGGACTGTTGGTCCAAGCAAAACAAGACATTTAATTGAGTCAAGATTAATTTAATCCATCTTTAGGACTGGTAGAATACTCTAACATGCATTTGAGTTGATCAAAAAGTGGACAAATGTGGCTACAAACAGCTTTAGTGACTTGTTTTAATTAATTTGAGCATTTATTGTTTAAAATTTCCAGCCATGTCTATATCAGACATGAGTTTGAGATCAGGATGGTGTACAGGTGCTACACTAACAAGGTAAATGTGGATAGTAATGTGAAACCAGCCACGAGGACGTGACAGCGCCCGATCAGGAAACAGGAAGTAAGGAGGTTATATTAGAAGGTTGTGCACATGAAGAAAACAGCCGAGCTGGTTCCTGATAAGATTATCACAGATACTGTAACACACTAAATGTGCGAGAGTTAAGGGCCCGAACTAAACAGGTTGTTTTCAGTTTCTTTTTCTGTATGATACTGGGCACACATAAGAGAGAAGAAAACCTGCAACTGAGAAAATGAATGTTTGTGGCGAACTGAGAATTAACCAGGAACAGAAAAAGACAAAACATAAACATGACTGAGATCCCAGACCCTGAAAAGCCTTGAGGGTCTTTGAGGTCTGGTCTGGTGTCTCAGTAAATCTGACAAGAATGAAGAAAGAAACAAAAAGCTCACGGACAAACTGCGAGCTACCAAGTCCAACACAAAAAAAACTCTTTAAACAGCTCACCAAGTCCTTATACTAAAGCCATCAGACAAATTACATCAAGGCCGTATAAAAGCAGCATAATGTAGTTTTGCTGAGCAGCAGTCGCAGCCATGAATTGTAGGTACTAAATGGTCAGACAAATGAAAGCAATCCGACGTCTTTCCCTTCTTTATGATGGCCAGCTTTGATCGTGGTTGAACAACGCGTCTTATGAACCACTTTTCTAGTGCAACCCAGCTTTTAATGCTACATGCTCAGTTTTCTTAATGTCTTGATGCTGCAGTATTTTCAGTGTTCAGAAAACATTCAACTCTTGTAATATTGTCCACTTATAATCTGTAATCCTCTGTCTGGAAACTCAAGGAGATGCTTATGTGTAGTGTTCAATTTTAGTGAAGTATGACGTGCATATATGGGACTTCTGCGAATAGGCATGAGCCGGTATTAGATTCTGACGGCATGATAACCTTAAGCAAAAATATCCTGGTTTTGTGGTATTGCGATTACAGCTCTAGTACTAAAGTAAAAGTACAAATTTGGCAGAAAATCAGAACTTCTCTGCTCTTCTCTGCTCTGTGAAGTAACATTGAAGGGGAAAGCTGATGTTAGCTGATTTGGCACAGAGTGATGGGTGGTGCTCCCTTAGATGCGAAATCAGGTTTGAAGCATTTCCTCCTCTTGCAGCCGCTCTTCTCAAGCACATCCTGCAAGTCGACTGACCTTCCTTCTCCAAGTCGCAGCCGTCTGTCTTCTTTCTGTACCTGAATTATTCCCACATTGAGTTTGTTTTTTGTTTTTGTGATGGGGGGGGGGGGAGTAGAAACTGTACGAACGGTATGACGGAAAATATCAATGGTTTTGAATCCTTGACCTTTTCAAACCACGGTATATCTTGAAACTGGTAACCGGCTCATGCCTATCTGCAAACCATCTGCAACTGTTATGATCAATACTGGAGGGAAGGTATCATATCATCTGGTTTGATAATCTGTTTAGCTAAATGAGAAGCTATGCCCATAGAGCTTTCCTGTTTGTACCATTTTGCCTTGAACAAAACTAGTCAGAGCCATTAGTAGTGACTTTACAGTATGACCCACACAGTCATCTCCCTACGTCACCAAGCTTCCACCATGAGCTATTTCATGAGGACTTGACAATGAATTTTGCTCTGCTGCTTTATGGTGTAAACTGTCACTTGGGGAGGAGGTTGGAGTGGGTGCTTGAGTGGACAAACTATGTGGTATCTTTGACCACAGTCTTTCCCTAAACTTGTATAAAATGGCTTTACTTGCTGGAAGTTTACCAAACCTTAACTGCAGAGCTGTCAGATCTGAAAACACTCATCTGAACTGTTTTTGGAACAGTCACATTTATGATTTTGGAAGGCACTGACGAACACCTCATTTTGTGTTGAAATCCAGTTACTCTCTGACTCAGCAGCTGAGGCTGAACTTGTTTGCCTGGCGACAACAACCAACAACCAACAACTGCCTTTGGTCTTGCAGCTCTTGGCTGGCTTTTGTCACCGCATGGATTTGAGCTTCACTGGTTACAGCAGGCTGTGAGAGAGATCTCCATTAAGATTGACTTGAGTGACAGGAGCTCCAGGTAGCTAACAGTCTCTCTCTGTCTCTCCCTGTTTGGTGTAAGCCAGCCACTACTGGGAGAAAACCCAGCTAACCAGCGAGATTAAATCTGCCGAGAATCCGCTCAGCTTCTCAGAACACTGCTCTGAATTTCTACTCCCTTTTTTTTTATCCCAGGCAGGACTGAAGAGTCACTTCTTATCTGTCAAATTGAGCTGAAAAACTCAAAATATATTTCATATACCCTGGTGCTTTCTACTCAGATTTTCTCACTGAATCTGCTCTTCTCTAGCAGAAAGACCCCGAAGTGATATCTATTGCTATTTTTAAATAGAAGTCATGAGGTTGTACTTTGCGTGCAAGAAACGGCATTCAGGTGGTTTGACTTGTGAGAACATTGTTGCAAGGTGACTGGCAATAAAAATGGGAAATCCAAAATGCAGAATAAGTTTTCTGCAGAATCAAGGAGCAATGAAAGTTTAGACAACGCAAGTAGTTACACTTTTTAAAAAAATATCTGAAGATGACAATTGGCACAGTGCAGTGTCTCTCCTGTTGGGCTGCTGGCAGTGTTGTCAGCTGAGTTTAACTTGCCATAACACCAGAATAGTAGATTCTGCTTTAACTGTTCCTGTGGCGGACGTGCAGCTCTCAGACTCGGTTGTCTTTTAACAGGGTGACAGCCTGCCACACTGTTGCTCCTGCATTGCCGTGTTTGTGACTGTGAGGCAGCTAAAAAATAGTGTAGGGAGTCGTCAGATTGCATTTTGTGAGTTGAATCAGGGTCTTGCATAGAATCATTGACTTATAGGGTTCAGTCCTGAAAGGAAACCCTGCATATTTAACAACTCGTGAGCTTTCAGAAAATTTCTATGTACTGCACAGATTTATAAATACAACATGAGTGGGTTTCTCCTTCTTTGTGTCGGTCAAGCTCAAACTAAACTCACACCCCTTTATGAATGTTTGATTCAACTCTATCATCAGTCATTCTCTAATGCATTTGAAGCTAAGCATCAGTGAGCAGATGGCCTTGACTCATTTGGCAGTAACTCGCTCCGAAATGAGAGATCTAGTCTTTGGGGATAAAGTGGCGCCTGCTTCATAACTTGATTGAGAGTCTGAAACCACCTAATTTGGAAAGGATTTAGTTCTCTGAGGCAGGTTTGATTATTTTAATATTGCATGCCTTGAACAGATATTCATGTTATTATCCTCCCTTGACCCCCTCGTATTAATTACAGACCCTCAGAGCCCCCTGTAGAAGCAGCATTGAACAGGGCCACATTATTTTTATATATAAATATATATATATATATATATCCTTCAGTATCATGTAGTTTATAGCTAAATTGTTAACACAGGAGGCCAAATATTTCATTACCCACCTCCCCCAGAGACATTACTCTCAAATAGAGATCAAGCACTTTATGTTCAAGGACATAAGAGAACAAAAGCTTTCAGGTCGACAGTTCCAGATCATAAACTTGAAATAGTTAATTCAAAATTGAATGCTTCACAGTAGAGTCTCTAGTCTAATCTATGGACACATGTTCAACACTTTATTTTCTTTTATTGTATCTATTTGAGAAGTGTGAATGGTAGATGGAAGAAAATGGAAACAAACAATGCAATGAATCAAAACCCGAAGCCTTGCCTCCTAAATGTTTGATTGCCTCGTTTGAATTCCCTCACCACTCGGAGCAAAGGTGCCAGTTTTCTCTTGACATTTTGGTTTGATGACTGACAACAGAAATGCAATGCTACCAAGTTAATGAGATTTATCCAGAAAGGCCAATCTGCTGATCCACAGCGACGCTGTGACATTTCTCTCGCTGTAGATTGATCGATAAGTGGCCGCACCGTCCCCACGGGCTAAGCATTAAAATGAAACACAAAAGGAAACGTGGCTTTAAATGAATTTGCTGACTGGAACCAAACAAAACAAACTTTCTCCTCCTACTGAACACGTAGAACAGAGGTGAGAACGGAGTGGAACGTTTGCAATAAAAAAAATAAATATGGAGGATCCATTAACAAATGGCATTATCATTAAAATCTATAAAAGAAATATTTGGGTTGACTGCTGTCCCAGTTGCGGATTGAGGGGTTTGCTTATCACTGCTGTTTAGCTCGTCCTCACAGGGTGGCTTTATGTTCTGAGAAAACAGAGGACCATGTAATGCTTTAACAAAATCTGGAGTTTCATTTTAGCAGTGGCATAAATATACTATAATAATACTATAGACAGGATTCTCCCATCTGGAGCACCCTGCTGCATCAATGGACTGGCCTCATTCAAATGAATGAGAGGTGAAGCCGTGTTGTTAAAACAGATGAAATGAAAAGTGTAGTGTAAAAGTAGGAAAACATTTAGACATCACCAGTTGTGTTTTGAACTCGAACAGATTTCCTTATCCATCAAAACTGTTCTGTTGTTTTGGATTTGGATGACAAATTTCATAATGTCTGCTGGCTGTAGTGGTGACGCAGATCAATAGAGAAAGTCAGAGTCACATCAACACCAGCAGTGTGTGTGTGTGTGTGTGTCTGTGTGTGGTAGGCATTAATCCAAGAACTGTTTCTCCAACATGCCTGAGGGTGCAGCTGTCTCCATCAAGGGCAAATGGAAGCAAATAATAGAGCAGATTAGCATAAAGTGTCAAGAATCAGCTCAGGGATTTGTCACATTTCTACTGCACACTGTCTCTCAGTAAATTTATTCACTGCATAAAATAACACGAGGAAAAAAATACACCTCCTAAACTTGGGGCTTCAAGGCTGAATGGTTGTTTTGCTTTGCTTTTGTTTTACTTAGTTTTTAAAAAAAACAAAAAAAAAAACACTGGGAGCAGTTAAAACTCATCTGAAATCATTAAATAAATCCTGCAGATCGTTGCAGCATCTGCTAACACAG